>NW_011626741.1:144341-187932 GCF_000204515.1 Acromyrmex echinatior | reverse complement strand
TTTAAAATAAAATAATGGAGTAAAACTTCCCGCAAATGTTATTGCTTTTATAAATGCTATTGCTATAAATGTTAATTGCTTTTTTGGAATAAATTCCGACATCTTCAACGCAAAAAAAGTTATTCTTTGTTACGCTTCGAACGAATGCCATCTATTGGGCTCAAAAGTTTGGACACACACCTTTCAAAAACATGTCTTGCCGTTCTATCAAACACACGAGCAATGCTATTAACGACATCTTTCTGCAATGGGCGGAAACTTATTCCCATATCCAATATATTGTTGACATTTACACGTGAATTTAATTGTTAATAAGTTATAATACTATTTTTAACAGAATATCGTTCACTGCAAATTTCGTTTAATGACTCATTTGGAAGTATTGGATGCGTATGAAGATTGTATATTATTATTTACCAAATACTGGAAGGACTAACACAGCGTTTATATATTGCGATAACCTAGGTTTTAGAAACATTATTAATTTTTTAAAAATATTACAGACCTTTTAATTTATATGTCTTTTTATTTATATATATTTTATATTTTATGTTATAAGTAAGTTCATAACTGAATTTGTTAACATTGAAAATGACCAATCGGGTACGAAACGTTTTGTTATAGAGTGTTTTTCTTTATGATTTAATTATTTATATTAAAAATTTTTATTAGGCTTGTAGTCCTCTTTTATATTATTATTTAAAAAATATATATTTTATATAAACACAGTTGCCAGTTCTCCGGTTTTCTACTGGAGACTCCGGCTTTTTTGGACTTAGTTATAATGGATTAAGTTTAATTTAACTGTGAATTCTTTTCGTAATTGTTTCAGCAGAAATGGCACCTTATAAACATTTCAATGTTTGCTTATTAGTTTCTTTTCTAATAATTAAATTTAATAAATTTAATTATTTTGTATATGCTTTTATTGTGTATGTAATCACTGTGCGCGCGCGCGCGTGTATGTGTGTGTGTGTGTTGTTATTTACTTAATTTTTATTACAATTCTTTTTACCAATATCATTAATAGCATTATAAGTATCTACGATATTTTCAAGTTCTAACAAATCTACAAGAGTTTCTTGCGAAAAAAATAATTTTTCTTATTTATGATTTGATAATTTTTCTTTGAAAATATATAATGTATCCGTAAAACTACTAGTGATATAAACTGTAACCATAAATTATTTACTTTTACATGTCTATTAAGCTAGAATGCCATAATCATATGAGATATATGGAGGACTTAGTGCTTTTTTTGTTGCTCTAATCCCGATTTGATTGCTTTAATCGTTTAGCAAGAGACTTTTTTTCCTGACTTTTAATAAAGTTAGAGAATGCACATTAAAAAAAAATAATAAAAACAAAAATATTAACACTATAATTTATTACTATTATAATTATATGCTCGTAATATGAACTACTTTAAATTTCGGAGTGCTATCCTTTACGCAAAAAAAAAAAAAATTATTTGTGGATAACAAGTCCCTGTTGCTGTAAAACCAATCAGCAGAATTTCATGAAACCTTCTGTGAATCGTGCACTACTCTACAAAATGTATTGTATACGGACGATTTTTGTGTTCCATCCTAAAGCATGCGTTATATAAGAGAGAAGTACCAAAAATAACGGTTTCGAAATTTTTTCCATTGTAATTCTTTTACTGATTTGATTGTTCGCGAAATACATGTTAACCAATTTTATTATATTGTTCTGATTTTATTGCTCCACTATTAAATCTATTAATAAAATTAAAAATTTATTAATAAAAATGGAATTGATTTTACTTCTAAGATGCTTATATAATCATGTTCCATAAAACTTTCAATTGAGTTAAATAACGAGAGATAACAAGATTATAAAATTAAAATTAAAATTGTAAGTAAAGATGATGTAACAAAGCAAAGAAATCAGAATATTTATTTGCTGTTATATAAGGCAATCTATTTGTTCGCTATTATACAAGGTACTCGAAAACAGGTGTTAAGTGGGATCAGCTGTTGTTAAGGAAATTATCGAAGAGGCATTTAGATTCCGTGTCACGTGAAATTTTAGAGACAGAACATAAATTGAAGAATACATAAAATATGATTATTTGCGAGTTGAAAACATTTATGAAACGTCGACATTATTTTTAGATATTTTTTTATAGCTTCTCTGTTATAGGCGATGAAATGAACAAAAAATATACTCTGTTCGTATACTTTTTAGTTTTTTATATGTACATATAGCTGACAATTTTACTGACAATTTTACTTAGAATTTAAATACAAAGCAGTTTTTTTCTATGAAAATGTTGAGATTTTTATAATTTTTAAGCGTTCAATTTTATTAAAATTAAATATTTTTTGTAAACATTAAAGTTGTCATTAAATAATAAAAATTTCATTTAATGAATTCTAAATAAACTTTAATTTAATGGAATTTGAATTTGAATTGTGTTCATGTGAAATATTTAGTAATTATTATTGATTTCTAAAATTTTGATTAAAAAATTTTTATGTGTGGAATGATAGAGAATAATAAAATTATGTAAAAGAAACTATACATTTTTATTTTATAAAGACATTAATAATGTTGATATTATAAACAATGTATAATAAATTGTACAAAATTTGTTGCATATATTATATTTGTCGTTTAAACTGTGAAACTTTTATTTAGCACACATTTTCTAAAATAAGAAATAATGAATCTTAACCTTCTGAGGATCGCCATGTTTTTGATCGACTTGTTTATTTTAAGAACTAAAACTTTTTTGTCAATGTCATGGAGTTGAGTGATAAAAAAGGTGGTGCCACTATCGAGTCCCTAAAGGGATCTCCGGTCAGAAAAAAATGACATTCCTTATTTTTGGTTTTTTAAATTAAATATTTAAATTAGATATTGTTAGAATTAATTGTCTAACATCATTGTAGAGTAAAAATTTCACAAAAAACGTATGTGAAAATATTTTTATAGGGCAAAATCGATAAAAATGCATTATATGTCTTCAGTTTTGCAAAAAATGTATATAGTGTATACAAAATATAAAAGGAATATAGAAAATATAACGAAAATATATATGTTTTACTTAATACACGCTTCAGAACATACCATACCATGCACGGTACATTGGTGTGATATGTCCAATACATGTGCGGACATCAATTACAACATATTTGAGCTAATTAAGAGTTGCAAACACTACAAATTCTAAAAAAATAATTAACATTCAAAGTCTCCAAAGGGGTCTCTGATCCTCCAAAAGTTAATATCTGTATTTTAAATAAATGGTAAATCTTGTATATTATAATAGAAGTAATGGCCATAACGGTTAAAGCTAGATCTTTAATGCTTAAATAATTCAATCTGAATTACTATATATATTATATATACAGGGTTGGCCATATTCGACGGAAAGATCTGGCAACACTGTAACTTTTGACAGAGATGTTAGATCGAGTAACGACGTTTCCCATGATTGAAAAAAAAAACATCTTTCCGTCGAATATGACCAACCCTGTACATGTACATATATATATATAGTAATTCAGATTGAATTACTTAACACTAGAACTACCAGAATTTTTTACCTCTTATGATTACTACTAGAGCGGTCATTTTGACCGCTGATATAAAGAATATATTCGTGCGCTATAAAAATTATTTAATTAGAAAAAATCGATTTTAATGTACAGTGGCAATTATAAAAATAGCCACTTTCATTAAAATAAATAAACTGCTTATTTTACCAATTTATTTTCACTTACCAGTAGCCTTATTTATTGTACAGTAACAACAGCTCATATCATTCTAAAAATTGTAACAAACTGTTGCTGAAATAAAGTGTATATCGTATTGGAAAATTTTAAAGTACTTTACACTATCAATAGTTTGATCAAAATAATAAAGCCAAAATAAATTAATTAATATACAATAAAATTATCTATTACGTATTAATTATTATAATTTTATAGATTATGTCTAGTGAAAATATAACAAAATTTAATCAATTATCTAAAATTACAACTAAATGGGGCGAAATACTCATTGTAAAGCTAATAAAAGAAAAATTTTAATTTTACATAACGAAAGAAAATTGTAAAGAGAAATTATTAAAATTATTTGTCGTTCCAGGAAACTGGTAGAAATGCATTAAAACTTAAAAATGATAAAGAAACTAGAGATTCCAAGCGAAAAACTATATGTCGAATTGATCGTAAAATTGTACATTTCTAAGATTGATCCATTCAAGTCACCAAATGAAATTGAAAATGACTTAATCTTTCCATAACGTACAGTTTGATGAAGGCTTCAAGAATGCAATCTAAATGGTATATAAAACTGCCAGAAAAGTTCTATTTTTAAATTTGATGAATATAAGATGCAGATTACAATTTGCACAAGATCAGTAAAATGGAATGGTCTAGGAATTAAAAAAATGGAGAAATATTTTATGGTTTTTCTAGTATATTTATAGTAGCAAATCTTGATTTGGTGGTATTTTCGCATAAAGCCTTCCATCAAATTTATTTTGGTTTCGTTTAATCATAAATATTTCTTTATTTTTTAACTTCTTATGGACCACTCTATTTTACATGGTCTTTCAAAGTTTTAATTTTTTAGTCGTCCACAAAGGAAGAAGAAAATTTATTTTTTATATATACGCACATTTATATTATCATATAGTATGTTTTTAAATTTAAAAAATTAAATTAAACCATAAAAAATATCTTTTTTAAATATATATCATGAATGTGAAACTTATATATTGATTATTATATTATTGATTTAACGCATTCGGTCAAATTGATCGCTGTGATAGTTCTACATAGAATATGAAATTCTCGATCATACGTTAATGATAGAGCTAACGGGTACGGCCTTCTTACAATACTATTACTATTTAAGAAAAGTCACGGAATGAAATTGAGTTAAACCACGAACCGCACAAATGACAAGCGAAAAACTTTGCGAATCAGTCAAAATGACTGCCTTGGTAGTTTTAGTGTTAAGCATTAAAGATCTAGCTTCGAGCGTTATGACTATTATTTCTATTTCTTATTGTTGAATTTACAAATGTATTAACAGAATATTATAAAAAACTTAATACAAGATATCTCACTAAAAATAATCGCATAAAAATGATCTCGTTAAAATAATCGCATTTGGTCAGTCGTAAAATAGATGAAATTCTCTTAAGAGGATGCTGGAATGCCCAATTGGACTTTGCAGATTGATATAAATCTCCGAATTTATTGAACGGAATTAAAAATTTTAATTCATGTGCTTTTTATCATTTTTTGCGATTATTTACTAACTGTCAAATAAGCATAATTTTCGTCCATTTTTACAAATGTTTTAAAGCAATCTCATCATTTTGTTTTATCCAAATTGTCTTTTTTTTAATAAATGGCATGTAATAAAAATTAACGTGTCATTTCTTGCTTTTGACGTCACGATTCAGTATAACTGTGATTTCAGTATAACTGATGATTACTTAAAAGCTTCAAAAGAAAGGTTTATATCGATGTGCAAACGACATGTGCGAACGCTGAACGAAGATTCGGAATGATAAACAAAGTAATAATTGTCGGGACTTGTAGATCAATATAAATCTTTGAATTTACTGAACAGAATTAAAAATCCTTTTACAGGATTAAAATAGACGCAAAAATTTTTGGTAGTGCTGCATATATAGACTTTATATTAAAATCGAAAAAAAAGTATCTAGCAATAGGTGTTTGATCTTTCATTAGATGGCATTGCAATATATTAGATAAGAACAGATGAATGCATTTGAGTTATAACGATATATAATAAATATAAGAAATGAAAGATGTCACTATTATCGAATTTGAAATTAAAAAAAGTACTATCGACCTCGATTAAGTTCGGTCGTCGCTTCAGCATCCCCTTAAGACAGGAATTACAATATCAGAAATTACAGTGCACTGAAAATCTTTAAACTGGCTTTACAGATTGCAAAATTTTATGTTTAATTTCTTCACTTCCAGATAAGTTGCGGATAACCTTATCCAGGAGATATCTCTATTATAATCTGGGAGATATTTCTTATATAAAGTTATTTAGAGGTGAAGATTGGCGTTATAGAATTAAAATTTCCATAAATAGAAAGTCCAAAACTATCCACTTCAAAAAAAAATCGAACAAAAATTATAAGATTCACTTTCGGCTTTTGTACCTTTTGGCTATCACTTGAGATTAATGTTTGTTTGATATAAATTTATAAACGTTTTAGGCTCGGCTTTTTATTTGGATAACTTGTAATTAGGTTTAAGCTGATGTTTTATCCAATGAGCTTCATTTATAATGATGTTATTGTGAAGCCCATTGATGAAACGTCACATTAAGCCTGACGAGGAAATCCTAAAGTCTGTATTACCAACTAAACTATATATTTTTCAGTTATAACAATTACTTTCTTGTTTTCTTACTGATTTGAAAATTCTTTTCCAGAATTCAATTACACGCATTAATACGTGTTTGTGAAGTTTAATTTATGCTAAGTACGACAAAAAATTTCGAAATGTAGATCTTCTTTACCATTTTTTAGTCTAATATGACGCTCCAGAGCTGTCACATCGTAACAATATTTGTTTTATATAAAAGCTGTGCAATCTGTACTTATGAAATGGTAGGCCCTTATACCATAGACTAATAATTTGCATGAAGAAAACGTGAAGTTCTTAAAAATGGACTTAGACATCTAATTAAAACATAGTTGTTATGTGAAAATTTATGTGTGACATGCGTGAGTGAGATATTGATGTAGTAATGTGTCAATGACACGTAAATCGTCTGTGTGTAAGTTTACAATATGACTAATCGTTTTTAGGATCCCCTTAACCACAAGTGGACCATATAACGAAAAGTTCATAGAATAAAATAAATCTGCAGCGGAGCTTGGATTACTTGAACGAATTTGTGGAACTAAGGCTTGTATTCATAGTTGATTCTTATATTTAAGATTGTCTTAAGTACAGTCTTAAGATGTCATGATCAATCAGAAAGCCGTATCTTAAGACACTATTTAAGCCGTATTCGTATCTTAAGACACTATTTAAGACGGTCTTAACATAAGAATCAACTATTTAATACTAAAAATCGCCCAATATTGGTTTTCAATAATTTTTTCACTCAAGTATTATTAATTTTATAGAAAAACAGCAAGTGACAAAAATTGTTTATTTTCTTCTCATAAAGCTTTGAGAATTTTTTCAGAATTTTTTAGTACCGCATTTTCTTATGGTAAAAATAGTTGCCAATATAAGAAAATGCAATACTAAAAAGTCGATAAAATATTCTGAAAAATTTTTTAGAGCTCTGCAAGAAGAAAATAAATAATTTTTGTCTTTCGCTTGTTTTTCTATAAATTTGATAATACTCGAGTAAAAAATTATTGAAAATCAATATTTGATGATTTCTAATAACTAATATCTTGTTAATTATTGTGAAAATTGTAAAATGGTAGAAAATTTTTCGACTTAGTTCAGTCCGCCCTACTCCTATGCGAGAAATTTATCGTTACTTATCAAGCATTCTGTATAATTAAATATTAATTATTATTATATGCAATATGTATTATTGTAGACTTGTATAAACCGTGTTGTTTCTTTGTTGTAGATACACATTACGCTTCTCAGTATGCATCAGAAGTTTATAAAATTTTTTTATCTATTAATAATACGGAAGAGAAATAGGCAAAAGTTAATTTTAAATAGACACAAAATTTAATTCGATTATTAGTAGATATACGTCTATGTGAAGAATCAAAATTTAATAGACCGATTACAAAAAAAGCAATTATGGCAAAATATTGCTAAGGAAATAAATAATATTAACAGTGCTGTTACAGGAAGTATGTGTGATATAAAATATAGAAATTTATTAGCAACATATAGTGCTAATAAAAAGAAACAAAATAGCACTGGGAAAAGTAGTATTTCATGGGAGCTTTTGAAATGTTTGACATGGTATCCCTTTTACTAGCATGCTAGATAATAGTTTAGAACCTGAAGCTCATTCATCAACAACTTCTGCAGATACTGATATTCAAAAAGAAATGTATTGGTACAAATATTATTAAGGGATCATCTCAGTTTACAGCGTAAAAAAAAGTGATTTTTCGAAATTTTTTTTCTCAAAAACTACAAAAGCTTTTAACATAGACTTTTTATGGTGCTTTTTTTTATTCTTTAAACTTAAAACAAATTTTTTTATGACAAAAAATACATTTTTTATGGCTTGTTTGTAATCAAAGTGGATGATCAAAAAGTAGATTGCTCGTTGGCGTAGTAAATATCTCTACTTTGGAATATCTGAAACGAAAAATTCAAAAAGATTCTTAAATTGTTAGTCAATGGTTATAGCCGCGGAACTAGAAAAAATTAATTTTATCAAAAAATATAATAATAAAATGGCAGCCATTTGCAAAAAGATTGAAAAAAATGGATTTTTTTCAGTCGTTTATGTCTTATAAAAATCGAACAAATTAATATTTTGAATTAATTCCAGTTCAGGATATAATTATAGATGTAAAATAAGCTATTAAAATTTCAGAGCGATCGGATAAATAGTTTTCGAAAAATCTCCTAGGCCGCATTGAAAAAAGTCGTTTTGAGAAAAACGCGTTTAAAATTTGTAGTACAAATTATAAACAAACTTTATTTACCTTTAATCGGCGATGCTTACAATATGCTTTCTACTTCTTCAAACAAGTCACCTGCTCTGACTTCTCTTCGCGCCATTTTTTCTCTCTTTGTCCATTTTGCATAGAAAATTCCAAAAATAAAGAACAGAGCAAGCGCTCAGAGCGTATCTGCTTCAATGCGTTTAAAAGTACATAAATATTTTGAGTTTGTTCATGTAATTTTGGAATTATATTTTCGATAGTACATACTTTCAAAAAATGTAATAAAAAAAATCGATTTTTTTAAGTTGACAAATTGAGATGACCCCTTAAGGAAGATAGCATTGAGGATAGTATTCAAGATAATATAATAAATATTAAAAATGATAAATATAATAAAGAGAAAATAATTCAGAAGAATTATTTTCTGTGGAAAATTGTCTTATGAAAAAATTACAGAAAGATAAAGATATATAAGAAAAAAAAACTGAGATTAGCGGCAGAAAAAGAAAATAGAAAAAAATAAATGTTTACAGAAAAAATTTGAAAGAAAAAGAGATTGAAACTATGTTGGAACTTGCTAAAGTGTTAAAAAAGGAATAACATAATCTTTAAGTTAACAAAAGTTTATGCAAAAATCCACCTTTTATATTATATATATCTGTCTTTAATACTATCCTTTTTTAAGTTAACTTTAACATAAGTTTATTTTAAGTAATAGTATCTGATATTTTATTGCAGTATTATATTTGTGTAATATCACATTTTTTTTACTATGGAAATGATAAAGATTAGATTTGATTTAAAATAAGATTCAAAAATAATACGATTAAAGTTATTTTTCTCCTATAAGTTGATAAGTATAATATAACATTTCTTTATATAAATAAAAATAAATAAAAAGAACAAAGGGCTACGAGCCTAAAACAATCAACATAAAATAACAATTTGCATTAAATAGTTAAAAAATGAAATAAAACATGTCATAAAATTAAAAACGTAAAATATAATTTGACAGTCAGCAAGTGAACAAAAACAAACGTTCCGATCCCTATTGGATCATTTTCAATGTGACGACAAGATAATAATAGAAATGTAACGTAGATAAAATATATAGAAATTAAATAAAATTCGAACGTAATATCAACTATAAAAATAACGTAATATCAACTATAAAACTCGCTCCAAATTGAGAGAAAACCAAACAAACGATTGTAGTTGACACCAATGTATTCCTCCGAACAGTGTGTGTGCATAAGGACGAACATGTTTCTGTTAACAAGTACAAATTGTAATAATAAATTAACGACAGAAATAAATAAAAATAATAAGAAAAGTACAAATCGAGTCGCAAACAATAAAAAGAAAGGTACAAAATAAGTCGCAAGTAATAAATTAAAATTAAAAGAAAGAGGCAAAAATTATCTTTGATATTATAAGAAATGCACATAAGAGTTATTAATGTCAATAGAGAAAGAGTAAAATGCCGTCATTTATTGTATATGTATAATGAGTTTAGAACAGATAAATTTAAAATAAATACCTTATGTGTGTCAAAATGATATATAATCGATTAGACAATGCGGTGAGAATCAAAATTGATCATCTCTCTAGGAAGCTAAGAGATAAAATAAAGTACGACATATAAAGACAGGAAGGTTGAAATGGAAAATTAAAAAGGAAGGGGAACATAAAAAGAAGAAAATAAAGTAGAGGAGAGAGAAAGTAGGGAGAGAAGAGATGGATAGGAAAAGGAAAGCAGTTAAGAAGGAGAAAGAGATTGGATGATCTGTGAGTAGGTATCAGGTAAAGATTCGGTATCATTTTGTCTATTAAGACCCTGTTTCTGTCTTTTAATATGAATCATTTCAGACACCAATCTCTTATTATAAGAAGATTCGCAATCTAAAATTTTCACATCGTTCCATTTAAAATTATGATCAAAATTAATTCGATGGTCAGTTATGACACTAGGAGAACCCGTATTCTTTCTAATGTTAGAGATATGTTCGCGTAGTCTCGTACTCAATTTTTTTTTGTCTGACCAACATAACTCGCCTCACAATCATCACAGGAGATCTTATAAACAACATTCTGATTGGATAGGAAATTAAGCTCTTTTCCTCTCTTTATAAAGCTTTTTAATGTGTTGGGAATAGAAAAGACTAATTTACAATGAAACATAATAGAGAACATACTGAGAAGGAAACTTTCAGAAATAGATTTGACATAAGGAAAATATTATTTGACATAAGGATAATATCGTAAAATATTTGTCTTTCTCACGTGAATAATGTGTAATATCTTTATGTATATGAAACTTTAATCTACGTTCAATTGTAAAGAAAATAAAGGGAAGAGGATAACAGTTGTTTAAAAAAGTATGAATAATACCTCTATCAAATTTTTTTGTTGGAACCGTGGATGTGATAATAGGATAATTTTGTCAATGAAACTGATGATAGTATCTTTTTTATGGCAAAGAAGATGATTTGAATGGAAATTAAGGAACCTTCCGGAAAACATCTTTTTATGATAAATGTCAAATATAATTCTCTGATTATCTATAACAAGCATTGTATCAAGAAAACTTAATCTGTCACTTGTATCAACCTCCAAGGTAAACTGCAATCTCGTATGTAAAGAGTTAAAAATATTCAAAGTGTCATTGATAGTATCAGATGGAAGCGCGAGAAGAATATCGTCTACATATCTAAAATAAAACAAAGGTCGTACTGACAATTTTTTAAGAGCTGTTTCCTCTAGATCTTACATTACAATGTCGACGATTATCAGACATAATAGTGAACCCATCGGAGTGCCGAACACCTGTGTGTCTGTAAGTTCTATTATTAAAAAAAGTTCTATTAGTAAAAAAGGTAGAATTTAAAATAAATCTAACAGCAATAATAAACTCATTTTTTGAGATGCTTGTCTTCGCCGAGATGTAAACCCATCTCCTATCGATGCTATTTAATGCTAGCTCAATAGGAATATTAGTAAAAAAGGATTAGCTCACTTTATTTTTTCAATCATTTGCTCCAGAGGGACAATTCCCCTCTGGGGTAATACAGACAAGAAGCGGCTAAGCCGCGCGCTAAATATATATATATATATACATTTGCGGGGGACAAAAGCCCCCCTCGCATAGGCAATTAAAACTAAGGGACTGGGGCCCCCAGCCTGAGCAGAAAAATATCACATATAGTCTAATCTCCCCAGCACGCATGCTGGGGAGATGCGTAATCATAAATATCGTGCTCCTCCGGGATATCACAGAAGAATCGTCAACAAATAAAAGTCCCGGAGGAACGCGCACGGCAATAAAATAAAATAAAATAAATAAATAAATATATCACGGACATGCATACTCGTATAAAACATAATATTGTTTTTCGCGGCATTCACACTCGGACGGTCAGGGCCCCATATCAGAAAAGATAGAAAAAAGATAAATAAAAGAAGAATAAAGAAAGAAAAGAAAAGAATAAGAAAAAAAAGAAAGAAAATAGAGTCAAAGAAAAAGATAAAAATAGCGTAGCTAATAATAAAAAAACAATAGAGTAGTACAGAAAGCGTACGCGAGTATAAATATATATAAATAAAACCAGCAGAGACCCGCCCAACAGTCAAATAATAAATATCACAGTAAAAGTGAAGTGGTTAATGTGGTTGGGCATTGGGCCACTCTCTCCTGCTTGGTTTAAAAAGGGGGGGCCAAGACAAAGACAATATAATTTACGCGACATTCACACTACCCGGACCGCGACGCGCCGCGTCCTGTGCGCTTCTTTCCTCGGCGAGTCAGCACTCTCGGCGGCGTCGCAAGGAGATCCCCAGAGGGACGGGAGGGAGCCAGGTACTGGCGGGTGTCGGACACATGCTCCACATATATGTCGCGTGACCAGCGAATAGTATCCGAGACAATGAGGCGCCGCATCATAGCTGCATACTGGTTGCCAACCTGTAGCAGTCTCAACACCGCCTCATTCCTCGGATCCTACGAGCCGAGGGCGCTGACAACGAAGACCGTCGGCCTTCACGACGACACAGTACCCTCGCCGCTGTAGCTCCTCTGCCAGAGGCGAGTATTTGGCGATTTTCCTCGCTCTGGCGTCCTCGAAAGCGGTCCAGCGGTTTTCGAATGGCACCGTGACGTCGCAGATGACGATGATTTGGAGGGCTCGTGCCTGACCACGAGATCAGGTCGTAGCGCCCCCAATTCATCGCTGACACCCTCCACCCGCTGATCTAACCCGCACTACCCCTGGAAGGTGAGTGGCCTTCCAAAGGCGGTGCAGGAGAGCATCGTGCCTCAGCTGTATCGCGGCGGAGTGGATGCCGCAGTGACAGAGCACGTGGGGTAATGTCTCCGATACCTCACCGCATCGCCGGCAGCGCTTGTCGTTGGCTTCCCACCGTCGTGCGCCGTTGAGAGGAAGAACATCTAACCGGGCTTTATGAATAAAGCGCCAGTTGGCGAAGCGAGTGAAGCTGCCGCCGCGGATAAAGTGATTGCTCACTCGGCTCCGCGATGACACCTCGAAGACCTTACCCTGATCAGGCTTGTTAAGCAACCTATTAGCATAGTGCTCTGCTACAGCTGAGCGCAACCGATTCACTACCTGACCGCGCGCTTCAGGCGGAATCTTGATCGCTGCCCCTCTGAGCCCTCGACACTCCTCAACGTCATCTCCTCCGTGGCCTCGACCCACCGCCAACGCAGGGACAACTTCTCGGACTGTCTGAGCGCAGCGTTCCGCGCACTTGACCAGAGCGAAGCCTCCCCTCCGCCCCTCATCCTTCCATCCAGCGAGCCAGATAGGAAGGAGGCGATATCCTCGCAGCTAGGGGCGTGGCCGATCCTGCGCCCAACCACTCCCCTCAGCGATTCCCACGCCAACGACGTCCTCACCGCGCCATCGCGCACCGTTAACATACGGTACGCGGGGCCAACCGTGAGGACGTCGGCGAGGTCAGAGAGCGGCAGGAGTCCACATCCCCCCCAACGGGGCGGCATGTAGACTCCGCACTTGCTCGCTGAGGGAGGTTGAGCCAGGATTTAACATGCCTACGGATGTTAAGGTCCACGGCCGTGAGGAGATCCTCGAATACTCTGGCCCCCCGGAGCAGAAAGTCAAGTCTGGGTAGGATGAAGGTCCCCAGCATCTCTATCTTCTGTCACGGAGCCAGGAGTGAGCGGTCGACAGCGCGCAGGTCCGAGACGATGTTCCCGACGGCGGCGTAGGGCGTCTGATCCACGGAGAACCCGGTTGGAACGCCAAGATGGGTGTACGACTCACCCTGAGTCAGGGGGTTGATCGTCTCCCCCTGGATTTGGAATGACGTCGGCAGGATCCTGCCGCCATTCCCCGCACCGACGTGCAGGGTGGCACACTTTGCAGGGTTGAACCGCAGCCCCACCGACGCTGCCTCTGCCTCCACAGAGGCTAGCATCCTCTCCATCCCCTCGGGCGTCTGGGCCAGTAGTGCGATGTCGTCCGCGTAAGCCAGTGCCGACCAGGTATTTTCGTGGAGGGAATACTCGTCATTCGCCTCGGCCGCCACACGGACGACCGAGTCGATGGCCAGGTTGAAAATTATAGGGCTTAGCGGACAATCCTGACAGACGCCCGACCGGATGGGGATGGGTGCTGTGTGACCCTCGGCGGTTCGCACCCTTGTCGTGCAACCATCGTACATGGAGTCCTATATCGCTATGAGACCCCGTAGCACCGCGGATCTTAGAAGAAGCGGCGGATCGTCGCGTGCGGGATCGATCCAAACGCGTTGGACAGATCCAGCCACACGACGACCGCCTGGCGCTTAGAGCGCTTGGTGTGCATCAGGACCTCCTGCAGGACGAAGTTGTGCTCGTAGCATCCCTCGTCCCGCAGGAAGCCCTTCTGCGCGGAGCAAAGCTTCCCGCGGATGATCGCCCAGTCGGTCAATCGGTCGGCCAAGAGCGCGGCGAAGAGTCTAGGGACGGTATCCCCTAGAGCGAGAGGGCGCCAGTTCTCCAATACATAAAAAACGTAAAAAAGGATACTATATTCAATGAAGCTAAAACATATTCAGGATCAAAAACAGTACCATTTAAATGCTCAACCAAATGGAGACTGTCTCTAATGTAACTAGGAGTTTTTGGTATACTATCACTAATTAAATTATGTAAAAAAAGAGAAAAATAATATAATGGACTGTTAACAGATGAAACAATAACTCTCAACGGGTTACCATCTTTATGTATTTTAGTCAAACCGTAAGCTCTAGGTATAACACCATCAGTTATAAGCAATCTACGATATGTTTGTTTCGTCAATAAAATGATCCTGCTTCCATCTCACCAACAAGTGCGTAAGTCCTGAGTCAATTTTCTAATTGGATCTTTATTAACAAAAGCATAAGTGTTAGTGTCTGAGAGAATCTCCTCCATTTTTGATACGTAGGCGTCCTTGTCCAGAGCAACAGTGACACTACCCTTATCGGCGTTTGTGATAAGTATATTGGATGGTTATTAATAAATCTTTTGGTTGTACGTAACCATATCAAAACCAGTTCGTCAGTAAATGTAGGAGAAGGAAAATTGTTGTGGAATCTATTGAGTATTGGAAAAGAATTATTCCTAACAAAATTAATAATATTATTAGGATGACCAATTATATTATAATACTTTCGATATGTTTAATAAATTCAATCAAGGTACTGTCTTTATTATATTTATTGATAGGAAGTCCAAATTTTTCACCGAGTTGTAACAAGTAACGAACCTCTAAGGGAATATCAATGCCACTCAAGTTGATAAACCATTTTTCATGTAAAGTATCCAAAGGAAGCGCCTCATTAAAATTATCGGGATCAATATCAATTCTTTCAAACTTAGATTGGATATTATGCGAGAACTTATCGACAACAAGTTGAATATTTGAAGGGTAATCATTCGTGTCGTAAGAAATCTAATTTTAGTCTAATTTTAGATTTCGATAATTTTAAATTTTTTTGTCGCAACCAATCTATTTTTTTATTGATTCTGAACATTTGTTTAGAAAAGTGAGAATTGGTATGATCCAAATATTTAAAAAATTGATCAACAACAGAGAATGGTAAAATGTCAGAGATTGTGTTAGAAAGGAAGAAAATATCGTTTCTGGTTAAATACAAATGGCAGTAAGCATCTCTCCAATCGTATAATTACCTTTACATTGTTAAGTTGAATCCTTTCAAGTCTTTTGTATTACTGTATAATGAAAAACAATTGAATTTAGTCAGCTTATATAAATGTGGAGGAACTAATTCTAATTTCAAGCAAGAATTAATAAATTTAATGCGAGTCCTAATATTCACATTCAATTTGATAAGATTACATATTCAGCAAGTTACAAATGTGAAAACCAAATCGTAACCACTTAAAACTAACCTACAGAAAAATGGACACGACAAAAAAAACATAATCGAAACAATCAATAAATGCAAACAAGACAATGATCTCTGTCACACAACTAGACGAAAGGATCCTATCCATTCTCTCATATGTTAAAGGAACAACAGATTGGCAGAATATTAAACAAACACAATATCCGAACTATCTTTAAATCACCCAAAAAGATAAGACAAATCTTAATAAATCCTAAAAATCAAAAATCTCCACTCAGCTTCGCAAGAATATATAAAATACTTTGTCCACATTAAATTATTTGAAGCATTAAAGATCTAGCTTCGATCTTTATATCTAATATAATCGCAGAAAACGAAATAGTTCTTAAAAAGAATAAGCTCTAAGGTGATATTAAAATGATTGTTTTGTAAACAAATGGATGACTTCAAACTAAATAAGATAAGAAAAGATTATGAAACATTTGATTTTGATTAATCAAAATCTGTACATGTTTTTTATTTTAAAGATTGTATTATTTCATTTCTTAATGTTAATGCATTCAACGGGATATCTTCATTGTAATTAAAATTATTACTTGTGTCAAAATAATCATCATCAATTTATTTTTTTATAACTTCTGTACCGACATCATCTCTTGTATTAATGTAATATGCAGCATGTTAAAATAATGTATTTAGTATACTCTATTTCAATACATTAACAAATTTTAATCTTCTAAATAAACATTTTAAACGGTCATAAATTCGTTTGATAATGACTCTAGTACTAGATAATTTTTTATTAAAAGGGTTCAGGCGTTAAATGCCCATTATCAAAGGGACTATGATAAAAGTTTGTAGAGAATAAGTCGAGTCTGCTAAAAGATATATATTCGAAGGAAGCATTTGTTCTTGATTTTCATTTAGTTTTTCGTATATTGAGGAATTTTGCCACATTCGAATCATGTGTTGATCTTGGCCATTCACAATGTACAATAAATTCTCTTTTGGCGTTGCAGATACCTTGTAATAATACGAAGCAAAAACTTTTCCTTGTTATAAGAATTGTCATTTATAGGTCCAGGTATTGAAATATGCGATTCATCTGTACATCCAAAGACATTAGGGAAACTTCCTTGTACCCTTAACTAATTAAATTGTTTGATTTTCTCAAGTACAGCTCTTTCTTTAGATCAAAATATATAATTTTGTATTTTCTTAATTAGTAATTTGCAAGTTCGTATAAATATAGTATGAGCGTTTCCTTTACTTAGACCAAAACGGTCTGCAGTTGACTGAATCGAAATCTTGATTTGCAACAATCTATATAGTTAATAAAACTGTTTTTTTAATTGACATTGGCGAACTTCCTATTCTTATTTATCTAAATCTTGAATAAGATTATGGATATATAAAATTAGTGTTAAATATTATAAACACTTCATGTATTATCAATAAGATTGGAAATAAGATGAATTAATTTCAGAAATTATAATTGTGTGCCGATATGATTATCGGACTTCCAACGATATTTGACCTTAAATATAATAAATGAATATTAAAGTCGAAAAATATTAAAAAACTTACAAGAATTGCTGTGAGTTCACCTGGAGATTCAGGAATACGTCAAATACAAATTAGTCCTAACACCATAGTTGTTGTAACGCAAATTCTTTTACTCGTAAATTAAAATTTAAGACGAAACGATAATTAAATAAATATAATATATATTGTATAAGTCGATGAAGTTCATGTTGCGGTATCAATCGTCGTAATAAAAATGTATTATTTTTAGCTATAGGCTTTTAATGGTCGAACAAATAAAAATATGAAGAATTAAGTAACTCAGTCTCTTTGTTTAAATTAATACTGTCAATTAAATTAATACTTCATTTGTCGCTTGATGTTTATAATTTCTGATATTAGTTTTTTATAATAGTTACGTTCTGTGTTTAATATTTGAACGTTATTCCAATCGAAATTATGATTGTGTCCTATGATTAGTGACAATCGAAGGATTGGTTTTATTTCTTTTGATATGTTCTCATTTTTGTGTTCGGAAATCTTCGTTTTTAATTGTCTACATGTTTGTCCAACATAAGACGCAATCATTACAAGAAATTTTACACACAATGTTCGTTTTGTAATCCGCAAGAAGAGAATCTTTTTGCGCTTTTATTATTGAACTGAGTTTGTTAAGGCTAAAAAACGAGAATTTAGTGTCGGTATCTTTGATATTTTTAAATTTTTCGGAAATAGATTGTACATATGGAATTGTGAACCAGCTTTTTTTTTTCTTTAATATTCTTATTTGAGGAATCATTATTCTTATTGGTGGTTTGATTGAGAGTTTTTTTTGTTTATTAAAATTTTAATTCTTCCTCGTATTATATCAAAAATGAAATTTAGTGAATAATCGTTATCTAATAAAATTTTTACCTCTTGTTTCATGTTCTTTTGATGGAATGAAATTAAAAAAAATTTTAACAACCATCCCTATAATAGTTCTTTTTTTTTTGGATATTGGGTGTTGACCCATTTATAATTTGTTAATTGTTTTAATATAAGGAATCTTATTTTATTGTAAGTATAATAAAAAGCTATTTGGAGTTAAGAAATTGTTATAGACATATTGTGTTAGACACTAAACGTCGTTTCAGACCCTTTTATTTGTTTTAAAATATTATTTTGTACTGGCTATTTCCAAAAGAAATAAAGTTAAAGTATTACGACATATTATATTATATATTATTGTATAATACATGAACAAATAATTTTCTTTCAATCAATTAGATGATGCCTGTAAATCTTCTCATGCTAAAAGAATTGGCAGAAATTGAAAGGCAATGAAACCTGCGTGATTTTAATATCCAAAAGAGATTGATGCGAAATAATTCAAGCCCATTTGAGTTAGAAGATAAACACTTTGTCAATACGTGTTTTGTTTGTCAAAGGAACTTGTGCATTTTTTATTGAACGTTTGGCTCCACACATGAACATAAATCTACATCCAAATAGTTTGAGTAAAAATGCGGTTTACTGCAGTCGAAAGAGTGAATCTTTACCTTCAATTTGTTTTTTTATTGAGTGCTGTACGATTTTTTTTTACCGAGTTATTGAAATGGTTATTTTTGCTCTCGATGAAAAAAAATCAAAGTTGAAGTTTATTTTTTAATTTTAAAAGATCGACTTCAAATTAGCATCGTTTGTAATAAAATTTTTACATGATTTGAAGCATTTGAAAATTATGATTTTAAGCTATACGGCAGTTGAAAGAGTGGATTTTTACCTTCAATTTGCTTTTTTTATTGAGTGCTATACGATTTTTCTTCACCGAGTTATTGAATGATAAAACAAAAGTGGTCATTTTTGTTTCAACGTTCAATAACTTGGTGAAAAAAAAGTGTAGCACTCAATAAAAAAGCAAATTGAAAGTAAAGATTCACTCTTTCGTGTAGAGTGTTGCATTGGTGTGTTCAAAGCCAGATTTCTGCCTTCTAGGGAAGAGAGGACTACGATATAGCCTTTATAATATGGAGGTGATAGTAATTGCTTGTGCGGTTTTACATAATCTTTGCATTCAGTATAGATTATCCGAGAACGACTTGGACATAGCAAACATTGAAAATATTAGGAACGAACATAATTGCTTAAAATTTTGATAATTTAGTAAAAAGTAAAAGGATCAGTAATTCATAGGTACTTTAATTAGTTTTAAAGTTAAAAATTACATAAATTTTTTAAGAATTCCTATATGTATAATACTATATATCTTTCTTATACTGATAACATGTGTAATCACATTTTAAATTATCAAACTTAACTTTTCTTATACTAATAATTACATATAATGTCTGTACATTTTTTATAAAAAAAAAAATAAATTTACATTACACGCTTTAGAAAAAAAAACCGAATTTGCTATTTATTTTATACATATAGCTAATTCTTTTTTAGGAACCAAAGTAGGAACTTTGTGAAAAGTTAATTACATTTGCATTGCAAAAAGTATTTACAATATTTACCTAAGTACGAACTTGTAACAGAGCTACAACTATTTTCTTTGGTAGATTCTAAAATGACTTCTTTGATAGACACTAGGGCTTCCGTGTTTTTATTTAATGAAATTACTATGTTATCCATTTTTATCAAAATTTCATCTTGATATTTTTGCAACAAATTTCTTCTAATTTGTAAATGTGGCGTTTGATTGCTTTTTCTTTTTCTATTAGAATTTGCATTTGATATTGTTGGCGTTACGAGTATAATTGATGACTGCGGATATTACTGTAGGTGTGATATTACTGTTGCAGATATTACTGTTGCAGATGTCACCATAGATGTGACTGTTGCTGATGTTACTATTATAGGTGTTGTTCATTATGCTCTATAGGAAGTATATCAATCACATATTCAATACTAATAATATATCAATCAGCTGTCAATATGTTTATAGGTTCTTCATTATACGTTGGAAGCCCCAAACCAAACACTCCACACCAGACATTCCTCTACCCTGTTCTGCCATATGCATTTTCAATTCATTGACTTTCTTCTTTTACATTTCTGTTTTATTTCTAATCAATCACAGACTCTTTTTATTTTGTTGCAGTCTTTTCATCCAATCCTAATGCATTTAATTGTGTAGCAACAGTTTGCCATAGTTTTTGTTGATCTTACCTAGCATTTACAGATGTGAATTTGCCAGTCAAAATTTCACCGATGTGAACCTGGCGCTCAACTTTATCAAAAATAAAAATTAATACAGCAGGCTGTTTGTACTTCGTTTGTACTTGTTTGTACCGATCATTATTTCGTTTGTATCTCAAACAGTTAAACAAAAAGTGAAAAATAAAAAATGGCCAGCGCGCAACTTTAAGATTTTTTAATTTCATTTATAATTTCATTCGAAAGAGAATCGTTTTTACCCATTTGTACCTCTTCTACTTTTGTTTGTAACCCTCAAAGGGTTCGGAGATACAGTACGTTTTAGTTTTTGCGCAACCCCTATATAGCAAACTTAGCCAATTTTTAAGACATCGAAATGGGACCGACGGCATTCGAAAGAGAATCGTTTGTATCCGTTTGTACCTCAAAGGGTTCGGAGATACAGCGATTTCAAAATTTC
Organism: Acromyrmex echinatior; assembly: GCF_000204515.1. The sequence continues at coordinate 166,795 of NW_011626741.1, read as the reverse complement.
GAAAATGCGTCAAGAGGGGAAGTCGGCCATTTTTAAAGATATCTCTCTTACTTTTGTTTGTATTGCATAGTTTTCGGAACGAAGACATTTGTTTTTTATTCCACGTAGAATAATTTGACAATAGATGATCGTATATCGTTTCTTGTGTATGACTATTCCTTCAAAAGCTGTAAATTGCATTTACCATTTTAATTTACGAAGTGTGACGGTGTGATTTACGTTATGAATTTTCTGGTCATTGCTCTAAAAACTTGTATTCTGCCGCCGGTATTAGCATCCAAGATGTACCATGGGGAGGTTACGCGGTCGGACTTACCTCGTGTATAATTGTGTTTATGTCAAAGTATGTGCGTGTGAGTGAGCGAGCGAGCGAGCGAGCGAGCGAGCGAGCTGCGTGCGTGCGTGCGTGCGTGCGTGCGTGCGTGCGTGCGTGCGTGCGTGCGTGCGTGCGTGCGTGCGTGCGTGCGTGCGTGCGTGCGTGCGTGCGTGCGTGCGTGCGTGCGTGCGATATGTTTTGTTTATTTTTATTTAAATATTAAATGTATACATATATTTATACATCGGCCTATTTCCATTCACTCCTGGATGTCGGCCCTTAATGCCATTGGTCCCATTTCGGTATTATCCATTGGTCGATATCTTGAAAATTAGCTAAGTTCGCTATATAGGGGTTGCGCAAAAACTGAAACGCGCTATGTCTCTGAACCCTTTGAGGTACAAACGAAAATAGGAAAGGTACAAACGAGTACAAATGATTCTCTTTCGAATGGGATAAATGATATTAAACAATCTTAAAGTTGCGCGCTGGCCATTTTTTATTTTTCACTTTTTGTTTTACTGTTTGAAGTAATGATCGGTACAAACGAAATAATGATCGGTACAAACAAGTACAAACGAAGTACCCACGGCCTGCGGTATTAATTTTTATTTTTGATAAAGTTGAGCTAGGTTCACATCGGTCAGAATTTCTGGATGTTGTTCGGCAAAGTTTAAAAATAACTCCCAGTGTTTATTTAGTATTTTCATGCGGGCCATCTAAAAATAAAAAAATTTAATGGACATAACTTAACCTCATAATGCTTTTTATTAATTATTAATTATAATTAATTATAATTTTTTTCGAAAGATGATTACACACGCACGCACGCACGCACGCACGCACTCACTCACGCACGCTCGCACGCACGCGCCCGCCCACACACACATAATTTAATATTGATAGTCTTATCTTATTTAATTAACACATACCTTTTCAATTTTATTGTTTAACCTAATCACTAAGGATAGTATAATAAATAAAAATTATTAGGTGTCAAGAAATCGTAAAAGATAATACGGTTGACGACACATTATACTACATTAAAAAATTATAATCTAAAATACTAAAATAAGAGGTCGTAATGTGCATAGCGACAGTGATGTATATTTGGTCTCCGGCATCACAGAAAACTAGCCCACTTCCATCCCCATCAAGCAGACACTTACTGGCACCGAGTCGGTCGACTTCGTCGCTGCGCCAGAGCGAGCGAGATAGCGAGAGAGAGCGTCCTTCTCGCTTTATTAGTAACTGGTAAACACAAGTGAGTAATAGAACGAAAAGGACGGCCGCTCTCTCTCGCTGCCTCGCTTCCTCTACTAGCGCTTGTGTAAGATTGGAGAATGCGAGTAGTTTAAAATTTCGGAAAAATGGGAATCGAGGGAGACTTCCTTGAAGGAAAGCCACTAGAGTGTTCTCGTTGTTCACGTCGCCGAGGTGTATGCTATGTTCAGGATAAGGCGGATGGGGTCAGGGTAAACAGTATTGACATTCGTTCTAGATGAACTCTACACTTTATTCCCGTCGTCTACAAGGGACGTCTTATTCACGCCATTGCTTGAGATACTTCGCTTACGAATAAGCCCGTATGGGCACGTTGGGGAGAGGCAGAGCAGCCAGCCACAGAAGTTGGTTACGCTACTACTCGGGGTTCTTATAACTAACGCCATCGTCGGATTAGCGCCAAACTAGCCAGCTTGCAAGAGCATGCTTTAGTTGTTTTCCTTCAACTCCGCTTGCCTGAAGTGACACTCGTCCCTGAGTGTCCATGTAAACATAAAGCTATATGGGCTGTATAACGCATTTTAACATAAACTCAAAATTATCAACTTTATCTGGAACGATAATGAGTATAGATAAAAATATAAACTATAAGACGCGCGCGCGCATAGGTAATCACAAAGAATATTGCAATACTTAAAATTAATGCTAATATAAGTTTGAATAATACAGCAGTATTGTATGTATAACGGCGGCATAATAAAATATATAGAAACTAGCTACTAACTATGGAGGTAAGATATCCTGTACTTATTTCAGTCTTTGAGTATCGGAATCCACGGTTTAATCCGATCAGAAGACAAGATTCTGTGATGATGTTTTTGAGTTAACCGCGGGATGTCTTAAACAATGTAACGATCGTTCTAATACTTTTTCGATTCTGTAAGGACCTTTATATGGGAGACATAATTTTTTATCTTGAACGATTTTCGCGAGATAGAATCTTTAATCAAGACGTAATCATCAACATTGTATTTCGTAGGGGTTTTATGTCGTGAATCGTAATAAAATTTATTATATGCTTTAATACGGTCTGATGCCTGAAGAGCAGTCTCTCGATCTTTATCGCGTAAATTTCTGCGATCTTGAATCTCCATGGAATCTTTATGTAAATTAGTTAAGTACTGTGTTAATTTGGAATCAGAATGATTCTTCATGTCATATCCAAGTAATAGTTTGGAAAAAGTATTTTTGATGGACGTATGATACGTATTATTAATAATATACTGTAAATCTTTAATTTTTTCAGACCAAGTAATTTGCTCATCAATTATTATCCATTTTTCATCACAAGTAATAATCCGATCGAAAAATGGCTCTCGATGAAATCGGGTTAGTAATGATGAGCATATGTTCAATCGATCCAGCTTATTTCGCTCGGTTAGTTCGTGTGGTACTCATTTATCCATTTTTTTCACCTTGCCAATTTCAGAAAGGTGTCGCAATATCGTTGTATGGTCAACTTTCATTCTGATAGCAAGTTTCCTAGATTCGTTTCCACCAATGCTTTTATAGCATCATGTTTCACAGACGTTTTGGATCTTCCACACGGTTCATTTTGTAGGGAAAAATCACCAGACCGAAATTTTTCAAACCAACGCTGCACTTTTCGATCGTTAACAGTATTCTCCCCAAATGCCTGGTTTATATTGCGTGCAACTTTTGCAGCATTATTACCAAGTTTATACTCATATAAAAAAATTACATGAATATCGGTTGAATTCATATCCTTACGAAATTCAAAACAAATAACAAAATGGAACACTTTTGAGAAAATCTTTTTTGTTGAAATGTGACTCTGGTAATGGACAATACGACTATAAACGAGGTTATGCCAAAAACAAAAGCATAATGAAAACAGGGAGACAAACGTTCATATGTAAAGAAAATCCGACATTTCATATGCACCAACCTAATATTTGCTAATAAGACAAGTGAGGCAATTATTTATGTGCTGGTTGACTCTTTTACGTACAGACAGAAATCAGTAATTCGTGTAAATTCTCTGGACGGTTTTTTCTGGTCCACAATGGACACATTGTTCGTGGTAGACCCGAATTATGTTGAGTACCATCGACTCAGGTACTACAAGGCTTTTTATCTTTACATATTCTGTAGACTAGACTTTTTACAAGACCATAGTTCTCACGTTCTGAATTTTCAAGAAAAGATTGCAATATCACATAGCCATGAATCGGCCTGTTGTTTACACCGCAACTCGACATCGAGCGGTATAGTCTTTAAAGGGGCAATTACCCTACTTAATGCATCTACGTGACACATCTTTGCTTTCCGATGCATCATTTTGTAACGATAATTCTGGAGCTTTAACTGCCAGCGAGCAATACGAGGGTTAATGTCGGCTTTAATTGACACTAAAACCAACGCGTTACAATCGGTGATTATAAATTCTAAACCATAGACATAAATATGAAATTTCTTTATGGCGCGTACTATGGCCAACATCTCCAATTCAAAGGAGTGATACCGGCTTTCAGCCGCATTAGTAGCTGTAATACGCTACGGAAGCAAGATTTCCATTGATCTGATTTTGAAAAAGGATCGCCGCTAACGCAATGGTACTTGCATCTGAGTGCCTTCAGTCTTTGCCCTCGGATTGTAATGGCACAATACTGGTTTCGAGATTAACGTTGATTTTAAAATATTGAACGCGTTAAAACAATTGTTATCAAAATTACACGAGGTTGATTTTTTAAGTAAAGCGTAAAGGGTTTTGCTATCACAACTAAGTTCATTATGATGATTGAATTTCCTAAAGTAGTTTCACTAATCTTAGAAATTTTTGTAATTCTCTTGCGCATTACGTGGCGCTCAAAAATTCTTTATGGCAGTGAGATGCCTGTCGCTTAATGTAACACCGTCTTTATCTACAATGTAGCCGAGGTACTCTATCTGTTTTTTAAAAAGTTGAGATACTTCATAAAGTTGATCTCAAATGAATGATCGTGCAACGACTGCAAAATCTGTTTAAAAATTTGAAGATTTTCGATAAAGTCGATGTGTATTAAAATATTCTCTATATAAATCAGCACTTTCTCTTCTCGAATTAAGGGCTGTAGAATACTGATATATAATTCGACATTGAAATTCAGTTGGTAATTCACAAAAGCCAAAAGGGAATCTTTTGTATTCGAATTGTCTACTCGGAGTGACAAACAAAAAGAACTTATAGTCCGAGTGTATTTTAATGAAGTGAAAACTTTCGTGTAAATCTAAGACAGTTAATACCTCTTTATTAGCCAATTGGGCCATCAATTCCTCGATAATTGGAAATGAGAAGTGCTGTTTTATTACCTTAACATTAAGCGGACACAAATCGACACAAAGTCTAAACTTTCCGTTTTTTTTCTTTCGGATTAAAACAATACGAAAATAATACGGAGATGTAGAATCTTGTATTATATCTCTAGACCTTCAACGAGCTTATCTATTTCCTGATGCTCAGTCCAAGTGAAATGTCTGGCAGGATATGCAAACGGTATGTCAATTCTTCAATTTAACATAATAATCCTTGTTAAGCTTTTCTATAGGTTTATTCTGGACTTCTGAAATGATTTTACGGACTTGTTCATCAACTTGATTACCGAAGTCAGAGTTAATTTCAATGAAGCAATGTCAGACGAGTCTTCAAACATAATGTCTGCTGAAGCGACTTCTTTAATTAGCTCAAGACACTCTTTATCCGTTGCACTAGACGAATTGTAAACCGTCTAGTCAAAGAAAGATTTTTTACCAAGAAATCTCTGCCAAGAATGGCATGAGTAGGCCACGTAGACCTATTAATAATGTGAAAGATGGCTTTATACGACGACTGAGGAGACATAGATAAAATCGAGATCTTTTTTACCAATAATATTTTACCAATAACATTAATTACTAATTCACTTAATGTTTGAAATTGCGAAACGTCGGGTTTGTCAAACCTAGAATCTTGACCAAGACTTAATTTGTAAGCCGATTATTGTAAAAATGAAATGGGGCTGCCCGCATCTATTAACGCGATCATACTACATATGCGACCATTAATTTTATTAATTTCGACTGTGGCACTACTTATGGTTAAAGGACACGAAGACTCCACGCAGCCAACTGTCTTCAAGAGAGTCTTCCTTTAAGGCGTGTTGACTTCTTTGGATGTGACCACCGATGCAACTTGGAACGTTGTCGACGGAGAAACCGTAGTAGACTGTTCCTTTTTCTTGAGCTTGAAACACTCGGTTTTGGAGTGACCTTGTAATATGAGCAAATGATGTTCTTATCTTTTGGGGCCGCAAGCGATGAATTTTTGGTGTGGGTAGAGTCGGAACGATCTTTTGGCTCCTTTGAGTCCTTCTGACTATCTTTTCGGACAGAGAGCGGTGAACATTTTGTCCCTGAGCAGACACTTGTGAGGTATCTCATTTGATCGAGGAAGTTGTCAATGGAATCAGGCTTGAGCGTAGCAATTGATGCACGAATCGCAAAATTGGTATCAGTTATTAGGAACTGGATGCATTCGCTGTCTGGAAGATGCAATGGATGCAATAGCTTTAACTTAGCATACACTTGGAATGACTCCTTATCAGGATTCTAACATCTGGCCTCGAGTTTCTGCATAGTTTCCCTGAAGGGGATACACCGACGGAAACGACGTGTAATGGCTTCCTTGAAAGACTGTCACGAATTCATTATGTATCCGGGGTCCATGTCAAACCATTCTCGAGCTTTTTGTAACTTCTGAGAAGCGGTCATTATTAGAATTCTCTCACCTACAGTCTAGCAGTGAACTCGACCTTCTTCAATTAAGATTCAATGTCGTCATCTTCGCTACTAGAGAACGTAGGGAGTTGTGAAACGAACAGAGTGACCATTTGGGCCGGCGAAACTGTTTGGAAACCTTAAGCGATTGATGCCATTGGAACACTTCGTGCGTAAAAGTTCTGCTGAGGTTGATATATTAGAGGTAACTCGAAAGATGGAAGACTCTTACTGAATGAATTAGCAGACGCCGTGTTTACTTCAGTCGTCAGATAACTCATGTATGACGACGACGTCGTAATTGGAGTGTTTAAGAGAAGGTTTGGTACTGTCGACAATTGTGAAGTCATGAACGGACTCGGAGAGTTGAAGTCGACTGGACAATTTCCACCTTATTTTCTTTTTCTTCTTGCCTTCTGATAAGAAAGTCAATTTTTTCTTCCAATGAGTTCCTTGACGATACTGTATATTGAACTGAACGCGACCTGGGAAGGCGCGATTTGTGACGGCGCGATTTAGAAAGGTGCGGCGGCGCTACCAACTGCCACATCGGAATTCTTCTGCTTCAATGGATTTCTGTTCCTCTCAAAGAATGTAAAACGCTTATTGCGTGCACGCCTGTTTTCTGTTGAAATCTCTACTTTCATGAGCTCGTCATAAAGCTCCTCGAGAACTCCAAATCCTTTTGACGCATGGTCTGATTGGAACGAGTTAACACCATTAAGAATTTTTGAGTGCGCACTAAAAATGACGGCTAGCGGTTCAATTCGCGCGGGAAACTGAAGCACGACGTAACGGGTATAACATTGCCCGTATGCTCAATTAACTAACTCGGTACTCGCGAACTGTAGAAGCATTGCGGGGAACGCAATACCAAATCGGGAGAACCGACAACGACGGTAAATCGACCGACTAACAATCGGGAATTGACGTGACTACAAAATGGCGGATTATGCGGAAATTTCGCGAACGCGGCGAACGAAAAAGCGAACAGTACTGTCGAACGGGAAGGACCTATGAAGGAAAAAAACAGGGAAGATGGGCAGGAATCTTACTTCTGAGCTGTAAGATTGTTTGAAGAATGCGAGTAGTTTGAAATCTCGCGAGAAAGCGGGAATCGAAGTAACGAGGGAGATTTCTTTGAAGGAAAGCCACTAGAGTGTTCTCGTTGTTCTCTCCACATCGCCGAGATGTATGCCACGTTCAGGATGAAGCGAATGATCTTTCTAGATGAATTCTACACTTTACTCCCATCGTCTACAGGGATATCTTATCCACGCCATTGCTTGAGATATTTCGCTTACGAATAAGCCAGCTTACAAGAGCATGCTCTAGTCGCTTTCCTTCATTGTTATTAGCGATCGAAAACCTAAAATGTGCTTTCTTCGACCGCTCGGCATGTTCCTGTATAAGGGAAAAAGGGATACACACATTCTAGATAACGATAGATTTTAATAAATTTTAATAATCATATAACCCTCCCATTAATAGCAAAAATGATTTTAACATTAAAAAAATTAAAATGTGTTTCAAACGTGACGTTTTTCGTGATTGTCTTTCCAGTGCACTCACATATTTTCTTTGGATACGCTTGTGTTAATATCTTGATATTTTTCAAAATTTGAAAATTGCCATTTTACAGTTAAAAAGGGTAAAAACGAGTATTAGTCTAATTATTTATTTACTTTTTATTTTAAAAAATGCATTTTTCAATAATTTCATAATATTTTTTCATAATATTAATATATATTATATTAATATTTATTAATAAATATTAATAAAATATATATTAATGTTATTCGTAATATTAATATAACATAGTCAATTATCAATAATATTATTATTACTAAAAAAATGCAATTTTATGATAAGAAAAAATCCAATATAGAATAATCGTTTTAATTTTTTTTAACAATAAAATGCAAATTTTAAACATTGATAAAAACGTGCGTTCAAATATAAAAGTGTTCTAATATCAATGTGCATTCAAATATCAACGTGTTCTATCAAAAAAATTCCGTCTATAACAGTACTCCAAAAATACCATTTAGAATGTGTTATTTAATACTAATTGCGATATTTTATTTTCTTTTACTGCGAAGTACCAATTTTTAAAATTTTAAAACAATATGTGTTACAAATATCAATACAAATGTTCTGCCAAACAAATTCTGTGCGTATACTCGAAAGACTATGAACTTTACGTTTGAAAAATATTAGGTGTTGGAATTAATTCGTAGCGTTTTTAATGAAAGAATGTTATTTATTTCACATGAGCATTAAAAAATACATTAATGAAAGTACTTCCCATCACTTGTAAAACGCTACGAATTAATTCTAACACCTAATATTATAATTCTTTTTAGTCTTAAAATAAACTTTATAAACTGCTCTTTTTCTTTTTTAATATCTTTATTACATTTTTTTCAATTTTTTGATACATATATTCAGGGATATAATGTTTCAATTTTTATTTGATAATTATGCGAGAACTCGTATATTCGTGTATATTACAAATTAATCCTCGACCACGCACACAAAATGAGTCTCTTATTGCTTTTTTAAATAAATTTCAAATTTTCATTAGCCATAGGTACTTGTGCTCTTCTTTTTTACTTTAGTCTTTTATAAAATTTATACAAATTGTAGTTGAACTAACGCAGAAAATTAAACGAAAAAGCGCTTTAAAATTGAAAGTTTGGGAAATAAGGAACCCACTGTTTACTAGGAAACGTGGACAGGAGTCAAGTGTTGAAATCATTTCATACATTTTCACTCATTTACATATGTTACAAATCAAAATCATTCAACAAAACACAACTGTACATGCAATCTTAATAAATAACAGATGTGTTACATATTTATAAACATTCTTTTATAAACATTCTTGAATAATAAATCAATATTAATGTCCATATTATTGTTCGATGGAAACCGCGGGAAATTGGTGGTTTCTTCCGTCAGGAGGAAATATAAAAAATTATCTATTAAGTCACGTATGAATCATAACTATTTGATAATTTTTTACATTTCCAAAGGAATGAGGGAAAGGAAAGAAATAAAGCAGCTGTTTAAGTAAAGCAACTTAAAAGCATTAAAATGTTAAACAAAACTCGCACAATTAATTAAAATACTACGTACAAAAAATTCAAAATATTAGTCACGAACAAACGAACGAAATGTTAGTATGGCATATTATACATTTTTAAAACACTAATTAATAATATTTATATGGAACTACAGTATTTAACTACTGTATTTACAGTTATAAAAACGTATGCATTTTGCAGTCTTTATAAAAAGTTTTTTTACGTAATGGAAAGCAGGATAATATGCGTAGGTCTTTCTTTCTTGCCAAATTTACTCGTACGTACGGGATGTATAAATAATAAGAAAACCATAAACTATGTATGTATATAGAATCTCAGAGCGTGACATTACAGACAAACTTCGGTGAATATATACTAGGATATTTTAAAAGATTAGTCTAAACGACGTTGTTTCGCGTCATTCACCTCAGTTCAGTCTTCGAATGCAACCTCACGGGATACACGGGATAACATTTCAACACAGAATGTGTTCTACTCGAAAATTTCTTCAATAAATATGACATGCGGCTTTTCAGTAAAAATACGTAAGTTCTACAATTAATATTTTTCATTAATATAAATTACATCATTCTCTAACTTGATGCCACGTCTCATAATGCAGCAAAAATGTCACTACTCGTTTGATTGACATATATTAGTCATATCATTATATATTAGTCATCCAGTTTAAATTGGAATAAAGGTTGTAAGAGTTGATCTTATAACGACATTGTAAGAGAAGTATGCAAAAGGCATTAATTTACCGGGGATTTGAATCTATGTCTCTCCTGTGGCGGATATGTAGGAGATGCTGGGATTTGTAATAGTGATTGGCAGCTCGAGGAAAGATGGAATAGTGGAGATCACCGATGTGTAAAAGTCGGATTCATCGACTGAATGAGCAGATTGCTTCGAGTGATGTCATAATCAATAGATTCAGATTTAGCGAAATCACTGAGGGCGAATATATCGGTTCTATAGGCGGTATGATTGACTACAATATGATCGGATAATGTTCGGCTAGATATTGTTGTCGAATTGAAGAACAATATTGTCTAGAGCTCTAATCTCCCCACTGAACTGAGGTCTATGTAAGATTCTTGTGCCGTCCAGATTCTGTGCAGTTTTCTTCCAATGACAGCATTATTATCGAGTAGTTGTATTCGTCCTTGTTTATCTATCTTCACCAATATGTAAATTTGCGTGCTATCGCTGCTTTCTGTCGGCAAAAAAAAATATATTGAATCTACGTGGCTGCCTTTGTTTCGTCCAATTTTTCCATGTTTTCAGTTGGGGATTTCTCAATTTTACTTCCTGAAGAGCAACCAGGATAAGCTGAAGGTCCGTTTTTGTTTTCTTCTCTGATTCTAGCGAGGCTAATGTAGCGATCATATTTACGTTCGACGTGGCGGTGGGAGAGTCGGGCGCCCCTGAAGCAGGGAGAGGGGAAGTAAGAGTCGAAGGTAAGAGTCGTGCGCCCTTGAAGTAGGGGGAGAGGGAATGTACTTTAAAGCAGTAAATTCATATAGTAAAAGAAGAAGTTATTTCTTAAATTTCTTTCGTTTATAACTTCTTAACGAGTAACGTCCTACAATTAAAACTTCCTCAAGGTCACTTGACTGGAGTCATGACCTTGACAACATATGTCAAGGTCAAGGTCATTGGGGGGTGGTTCCCCTGATCTACATTTTTACCTGAGATTCTTTGACGGAAAGACTTGAAAATTGTGGGAGCCGTTTGTTTCGACTGAGCGACCATCTTGGCGATCGGCGAATATGCATTGGTAATAGCGATGATCGATTGGCGACTGCTTTGTTTGAGCGCTTTGCACCGTTGACACAATCGGCTCTTGCATTTTCTGGATGACGATCTTCTGAGTTTGAACCTGCGGCCAGTTCGAGAAATGATGATATTTTGTACGATTAACGACATGACGGTTTTGCCCTTTGGCTGCATTTACAGCACCATTGTTATCGTTTGATGTGTATCGCTCGGTGAAACGGCGATCTTGAATTATTTGATACTTACAATGTTGGTATAAAAAGTGCCCAATGAGAAATGACTCGAATTGATATCAAATTGACATGAATACGAAGTCAATTTAATATCGATTACATATCTAATTGTCGATTATTTCTCACTGGGTTAGAGAACCGTTCCGAGAATTTAAATTTAAATTAAGTATAACGAATATGAAATCCAAATGAGTGGACATTCATGTTACATTGCGAGATGTGGCTTTCAGATAGAAAGAATGTTATATCAATGAAAAATATTAATTTTTAAATTTACGTATTTTTTCTGAAAAGCCGCATGTAATTTTTAGAGAAACTTTTGACCAGGATACGTTCTGTGTCAAAATGTGAGTGCTGGATTGCGTGAGGTTGTATTAGAGGACTGAACTGAGACTGAATGGCGTGAAACAGCATCGTATGGACAAATCTTGAAAAATTTCTGAATATATGTTTTTCATATTTGTTTATAAAGAATTATCACGTTACAATTCCATAATAGTCTAGAATTTTATTAATATTTATATATACCAAGATTGCGTTCCGATATTCATTATCAGTACTGAAAATTTATGGTACACATAATGTGTACTATAAATTTGAAATACTCGCAAAGAATATCGGAATGCAATCCAAATATTCATACATTAAGTTTAGCAGAGAAGAAGAGACCAACTTGAAGTATCTTACCGATTCATTGCATGAAAAATCATATTAGAAAAACTAAAAAGATAAAAACCAAAGAAAAGTAAACAAAAGAAAACTAAAAAAGAAAAAGAGGTAAGAAATAAGTACATACTGTTAAAAGAAGCAATGTCAACCGCCACTAAGCAGCAAAAGCTGTAACTAAGCCTCTCTGAAGTTAAAATAATTTTTTTAACTCTATGCTGTAAGATAATAATTTTCTCTCGTCCTCAGAATTGATTTGAATACATATAGAGATTGAACGTTATTCGGATGTACTTTATTATGTTTCTTGGTTTTTATATTTGTTAACATGGAAAACGCTCTTTTGGTATCAGCATTAGAATTTGGAAGAGATCGAATTGCATTAACTAATTTATTTAAAACGGGACATCTAACTTTTCCATCTGCCTTTTTAGTTGCCATTATTGTTTTTCATGCTTAATCAAAATGTCAATTAATTATTATCGCTTTCTGTTCTAATGTGAAATCCTTTTTTAAACATTGCCATTCTTCTTTTAATATCTCCTCATCAAATTGTTGGGCAACAAAAAGAACATCCTAAATGGTAGTAGTTCGGGCTGTTTTTTTCGTCTTCTTGCTGTAGAGCAAATTTTGATTTAAAGATCCTCAATTTATTCAGAAATTCGTCCTTGACAAAAAGTTTGTTACGAATTTTTTTTGTAGCGATGTTATAGAATGCCAAACAATTGTCGTAAACTGATTGACAATCTCACTTTGACCTTCTTGATTCAATCGATCAAGAAAATCTTGATCAAGTTTCTCCAACCATAACTTGATCAGGAGATAGACGATTACACGCATGCAAAGGATTATATTATACCTATTATTAATTATGTCCGAAACGAAATTTAATAATGGTGCTTTATAATATTTTTAAGAACGGTTTTCAAAAGATTTTTCGCAGCTGACTGAAGTAAATGAATTTTTGTTTCTTCAGTTTGAAAAGACGCATTAAACTTGTTAAATGCATCCAGAATATACTCGAGGAACAAGAGATACACTTATATTTCCTCCTGAATTTTATATCAGAGATAGTAAAGCCCTGACTTTGATTTCTCGCTCAATTGTTCTTCTTGTAAAAATTTTAACAGCACATCCCACTTTTCGTTCAGTCTAGCCACGCATGCATGATGCCATCGCGTTTCAGACAATTTTAAAATTTTCTTACAAGTTCCATCAAAACTAAATGATTTTTGAAATTAGTCAAAAATACATGCGCTTGGGACTATTAGAGATAACGATGTCACTTTTCGCAAAAGCACTTCGTATGCTTCAGGAATTGCGCTGCAAGTTGCATTTGCTACTAATGCAGATGCGTGACAAGGACATGACATCGTTATCAAATTTTTGCAATGGTTTTGTAATTTAGTTTTAAATGATTCGTATTTTCCTGTCATAACAGAAGTGTTATCACAGGAAAGAGCTAGAATGTTTGAAAACGGAATTTGTTTTTTCCACGTTTCAGTTCTAAAAGTTGTAAATAATTTTTCGACACTACAATCACTCGCGTCCAAATGAATTAATTCTAATAATTCCGTTCGAACATTTAAAGTCTGAGGATCGACGTACTGAACAAGAAACGTCATCCATTTATCATTAGTCAGATGTTTCGCCAACAAAAATAGAAAATTTATTATTATGTAATTTTTCGACCAACCGCTCCTGTTCGCGAACACATAAAACATTCTTTATTATTTTCGGCGCCTTATTCCGATTCATCGTTATACTTTTCAAGACTTTCGGATCTTCTCCAAGGTCTTGAAAGAAATTTAAGATTGACTTTACCGTTTCAAATGAAATATTTTTCTTAACAATTAATGCTGCAAATTTTATTTCCGCGATTTTTTTCCGATCTTCAAAAGATACAGGTTCTTCGTCATGCGTATTCAAATGTACGCTGAAGCCTCTTTTTCGATATTCCGAAATATGTTATTTGTTGACAGAATAAGCTGAGTCGCATAAGCTTGTCGGAACCACATCGAAGCTTTAGGTTGCAGAAGGAGCAAAAACAATTGAAAGGATCGTTTGGGATTGTGCAACCATAGTTTGAATTGTTTATTTTCAAGCCATAAATGACAAAATTTCAATTCACGAGATTCCTTTTCAATGATATTTAGAGCAATTATTTACCATGTTAGCGATAAGCTTTCGATTCAACATGTTTAAAAACTCGTGATGAGCAAGAAAACGTTTTAAGGAATACAGAAATATGAACTATCATCATTAGGAACTTTTTTAATCCAAAATTTACATTTCTCGTTTTCTAACTAATCATGAAAAAATTTACGTCTTTTTACGTGCTTAGAATCTACGCATTCCATACTGAAGAATACAAAAATACAGAAGAAAGAATTTAAAAAAACCAAGAAAAAACAGCAAATGATGAAAAAAAATAGTGTAACTGTAAATAACTTTTACAAGAATGCACACTATTGTTTGGAAAGAGAAAGAGAAAAATCTAACAACGTAACCATTAAACTAATACTATATTCAAAATAAATCCTACTACAAAAGAAAAATCACTTACACATCAAATTGTACACAGAATACAAATAATAATTTAACTATTATATATAATCTTCTAATTACTACAGGAATCTAATCACTATAGAAATTTTAGAAATCTCTAATGTGCTAAGCATGAAACGAGTAGAAATACAGATCGCGGAAAAAAATAATTTCATGTTTATGGGGGAGTCACGAAGGTTGCGTGACAATCTCATAGTGGTAGTAGTCCCACTTTTCATCGCGCCCTAATGCAAAGTTTTCCTGAAATTTTTATATGAATTATGACACCTACGAAAAATACTGAGAAAGTTCATATTCTTTTTGAAACATTTAGTATTCAATTTCTGATTTCTAATATATTAAAAAATAACACTTCTCTATAACTTTATGATTTCTAAAAAAATATTTTCAGATTTTAAAATTTTATCAAAAATTATAGAATGAACAATTTTAGAATACCTTGTGTGATGAGCGCCAAAAAAAGCGTCACATCATATAAAATGTTGAAATAAAGAAATATAAGTAAAATATCTCTTTTGGGTGAAATTGAAATATGTGACATGTTTATTATCCATATATAGGTCAATATTCATAATCCAATCTCACATATTCAATGTCATCTTATAAATATCTTAAAATGAAACAACCATAAGGAGCGTCTGTGTGAGATAAATTTTACGTTATTTAGATATAAGATCGATCTACGGATATCGTGATTATAATTCTATAAAAATTCATTAATAAAATCGCGGCCGAGGCTGATAAAATTAGCGAATAACTTCCAACATTATAAATTTCGTTAAATTTTAAATATGTATAGCATCTCTCGTCAATTAATGCACCAAAAGTTGGTGCATATAATAATTAATGAGGTATTGTTAAAATTTTCTGTGTGGATTATATACACATTTGTAAATCCAACTAATCGGTGTGACAAGTAAAACGCGCGATGGACATTTCATGCGCTATCGTGCTTCTTTTCCCTTTATTTTGATAATATATAGTTTTCTGAAATTTATATTATTACATTAATTACCAGTAAACGATTAAGACAAATAATATATTTGTAGAAGTCAAATAGAGTAGACGCGAAACTTTCTTTCCTGTTGGTTCAAATTTTGCGTAATTAGACCAGATCGTCGGCGCAGCGATCTGGAACTGATTAGTACGCGGTATCGCAGGGCACTCAATGAGGAGGCCCGAGAGAAGCGGAAGGATCGGAGGATCCTTCGAGGAGATAGATGAAGAACGACTTCGGAGGAAGAAAGTCTCGCGTTTCGCTAAAATAAAAAAAAAAGTTCAGCTTTACATCTCGTAACGAGTGCCTTTTTAAGTCCCCAACCCTTTCTCTATATTTACATCAGAAGTGGGATCTGACTCACGATCGGACTATCCGACGGATTATTAAGTTTGTGAGTGATTTAAGAAACTTTAAGAAGTGTGGCGAGTGAAATCGTTGTTATGGCGGACGAAAACTTTACAATCGCGCAGCTGAAGACTCTTAAGCAGTCTCTCAACCTGTCCCAATTAGATGATAAAGCAACTCTAAGGAAAAGATTGTTAAGACCCCATGAATGGGGTCTGGAAGGACTTCGAAAGAAGCATATACGTCGAGGGCTGTCAACAGATGAGTCAGGAAGATGAGTCTGACTACGGACTTCCGGGAGCAGCAGGAAGACAAGCGTCTATGATGCACGAAAATCCGAGACGCAGTCCGGTTGAGAAGGAAGTAGTGAATAATCTCGATAGAGACCTGGAACGCATGAGACGTGAGAACGAGATTATGTAGCGGCGCTTGGAAGAATTACGGCGGGAGAGGGATCGGACGACCAGCGCTGAGCGCGGTAAACAGTGCGCCATCTTCGACGCCGCGACCTACCATCTCAGCACTGGGGGAATTACTGAATGAATTTATGGGAAAGCTCGGAAGATATATTTGAGAACTGGAGATACTGGATACTTGAGAATTAGGCTTTACGATAGCTAAACAGTCAGATGAGAAAGATGAAAATTCTGCGGATGAAATATTAAATATTGAAGTGAGCGAAGCGACGGAATACGTTAGATGTGAATCCGAATTTACCTTATGCGATCAAAAATAAATTCAAGCAAATTATTTAAAGGCCGAAAAACTGTTAAAATCAAAGATAAAGGCGGAATTAAAACTGCACGTAAAGGAGAAACAATCATTTCATTACGTACCTAATAAACTGTCGATTGATGAGAAAGTTAAGGTACGGGCTCTTTTAGATGATCTGATGATCTGATCGTGGTATTATTCATCCTAGTTCTTCTGAGTATGCTTCATGAATCGCTTTGGTGCGGAAAAGAGATGGAAATATAAAAATATATGTAGATTATCGCACTCTAAACAAAGTCACTGCGCGAGATAATTATCCATTGTCAATAATAGAAGAGCAAATTGACGCGTTACAAGGGAAGCGTTATTTTACGTCATTGGACTTAAAGGATGGATTCTATCACATATATATAAATAAGGACAGCATAAAGTATATGGCTTTTATTACACCTTTTGGCCGATATGAATATATGAAGATGCCTTTTGAATTCAAAAATGTGCCAGCGCGATTCCAACGCTTTGATTCCAACTCAATGAGATTCTATATGATTTAATTAGAAACGGTGATGTTGTAGCATACATGGATGATTTTCTTGTCGCGACAGAGACTTTGAAAAACCACTCGGAGGTGCTTGATCGTGTTTTCAATTACTAGTAGAAAATAAACTCGAATTGCGATTAAATAAATGCTGCTTCTTATACTAGGAGATCGAATTCTTAGAATATGTAATTTCAACGGAAAGCGTACGGCCGAACTTGGGGATAGCAGCGATTAGAGAATTTCCGACTCCTAAGTGTGCCCAAGACGTTCAGAGTTTCCTCGGCTTATGCTCGTATTTCAGAAAATTCATAAAAGATTTTTCGATTATCTTATATGATTTGATAAAAAAAGGGGTAGTATTTGAGTTTGGTCCAAAACAGAAAGACACGATTGAACTTTTAAAACGAAAATTGATGTCGACACCAATCCATCCATATACAGTCCGACTGATGAAACGGAGCTCCACTGCGACGCGAGCTCGAAAGGTTTCGGAGCAGTGCTACTACAACGCAAGTCGAATAAGAAATTTCATCCGATCTTTTACTTCTCCAAGAAAGCCACTGAAGTCGAATCATGTTATCATAGTTATAAACTTGAAACACTCGCAATAATATACGCTTTGAGAAGATTTTGGATATATTTACAGGGTACTTCTTTTAAAATAATTATCGACTGCAACGCGCTAATTATGACCTTGAATAAAAAAGATATCCACTCATGAATCGCATGTTGGGCCCTAGAATTACAAAATTTTGAATATTCAATAAAGCATAGACCAGGGAAGAGGATGCAACACGTAGACGCATTAAGCAGGGCAAACGGTATTCTGATGGTCGAATATAACACATTCGAATTTGAGCTGTCTGTCGAACGCAGGATCCCATTATTAAAGAGTTGAGGACACACTTGGAGAAAGAGCAGGATAATTTATACGAAATGCGAAATGATCTTGTATATCGGGATAATCATATTTTATTTTTTGTTCCGCGCGCGATGGAGCAGGATTTGCTTCATAAGTATCACAACGATTTTGGACACTTCGGAGTAGACAAAACTGTAGCGCTATTGCAAGAAACGTACTGGTTTCCGCATTTGAAAACTAAAATTCGAAATTGTACGAAATGGCTTTTCAAAACCGTCAGGAAGGGCCGAGGGATTTATGCACAATACATCAAGGGAAATGTACCTTTCGAAACTCTACATGTACACCATTTCAGTTCTGTAGACAGAACGCATGCGTCAAAGAAATATGTATTTTTAATTGTCGATGCGTTTACCAAATTAGTAAAACTATACGCAGTAAAGATTATCACTCGATTCGATGTCTAATCGAAGGATTATTTTAGCGCTTATAGTAGACAAAAATTTTGATATCGGATCAGGGAATCAGCTTTACTTCGAAAGAGTTCTAAGAGTTTATGAAAGAGAGACTAACGTGAAAGTGACTGCGTCGCCTCAGACGAACGGACAAGTTGAACGATATAACCGAATGCTAGCGCCGATATTAGGAAAACTATACGATGGTAAGGATTGGCATAAATCATTAAGGGAAATTGAATTCATTATGAATAACACTATGAGTCGAGCGAAATTCTTAGCCGACTGTTGTTTGGCGTATCACAGCGTGGGCAGATGTTTGATGTGTTGAGGGAATATGTGGACGAACATAATAAGTCCGAGGAAAGAGACTTAGCATAAATGCGAGAAAATGCGGCTGAAAAGATTAAAAAGAATATAATGAGCGGTATGTTAATAAGAAACGCAAAGCAGCGCAAGAATACTGTGAAGGTGATCTAGGTGGAGTGCGGAATTTCGAGACTACGGGCGATAAACTAGCTCCGGCTTATCGGAGCTCATATACTGTTGTTCGTAAGTTAAGGAACGACCGATATGTAATAGCTGACATCGAAGTGTCTCAGCGGCTAATATGAAATCGTGGCGAGATAGGTAGGTCGATGGAAGAGGTATCATCAGAAAGCGACTCCGAAAGCGAAGATGATAAATTGTAGCGACAGCGTATAGAACAAAGCGACCGGGACAATCTTTTGTCAGAATGGCCGAAATTGTAGGAGTCTAATAGAGTACACGCGAAACCTTCTTCCCTGTTGGTTCAAATTTCGTGGAATTAGACCAAATCGTCGTGGCACGATCTGGGGAACTGATTGGTATGCGTGATCCCAAGGCACCCAATGTACCCAAGGCACCCAATGAGGAGGCCCGAAAGAAGCAAAAAGATCGGAGGATCCTTCGAGGAGACAGATGAAGAACAACCTCGGAGGAAGTTTTGCATCTCGCTAAAATAAAAAAAAAAGTTAGACTTTTAAAACATTTAGCAAACGTTTTTCTCAATATCGTGAGACAAACACTTTTTTTCTGTTCAACAAATTTCAATTGAATAGAAGAAAAATGTTTGTCTCAACGGTATTGAGAAAAGTTTGCTAAATGTTTGAAAAATCTGACAGTGAACTCTCCATAAAATTTCTCGTATTTAAAAAACCACATCGAATAGGATAAAAGGCGCAATATGATGAGATTTTTCAGTGAAAAATTTTGTACCTTTTTTTTTCATAAAATGTAAGTTTAACAGACTTAACACTTGAACTGAACGCTCATGTAAACGTCCAACCGTGGCCGTTTCTGAATTCTCAACGAATTGCTGCAAACACTTATGTAAACGTTAAACAAACATTTATGAAACTTCTCATTTTCGTCAGGGAAGCAAAAAGATAAGATGTAAAAAGCAGTAAAAAGCAAAAAACGGAAAGCACATTGTAGAATAGGCTATAGACCGATAAAAAACAAAACCAAAACGGAAGGTGCGCTAGGATTAGATGTTACAATTTTTGCGCTAGTGATGAACTGAGTATTAATTATATGCGGGCAATTTGAATTCTGTAAAACGCAACAGTGACATCTTTAATTTATTTCTTACATTATCGATTTCGCTCAAACGTCTGTTCTTATTTAATATATTGCAACGTCATCTCTTGCAAGATCGAATACCTATTGCTAGACTAGTTACGACCACAGTATATACAGTAGCGCAACTCTGTCGGCACCTTTGATTTAGTGTTGGCTAAAATGGAGTGCGCATGCGTAAAATAAGTAAGTTGCCTAGCATTGTCACGATTACTACCTAAATTTCTTTCTTTTTTCATTCTTTTTTCACAGTGTCAAAATTCCTCACAAAACTCACTAGATTTATTCGCATCACAATCCAACGAATTCGTTGAAGTGAGTAATACTATTGTAGGAACATATTGGAGCATATTAGAGCATGCGACGCGAATAAACTTAATATTGTAATGAAATAATTTAAACTTTATAAAAATTAATAAGAATAAATAATTTGTAAATATATTGAAAAAATATAAAGAAAAAATATTAAAAAATTAAGAAAAACATTAAATTAACTTAAAAATGTATATTTGTATAAAGAAATATTATGTAATTATATATCTATGAAAATATTATGAGAAAGCTGATAAATATAAAAAAAATTTATATACATATATATGTCCAAAAATAAGTTTAAAATACAATAAATAAAAAAAAATCTTTCTTGCTCGGTTTTTCTATTACTTTTGTTCACTTTTTTAAATGGACAATACACGTAATATTTCTCTCTAAATTTCTACTCTGAACCTTGTATGCTTGAAAGACAAATGTTTAAGTAGAACATTGAAACGGTTATTTAAATAGAGAGAGAGAGAGAGAGAGAGAGAGAGAGAGAGAGAGAGAGAGAGAAAGCAATAAAAAAAAGACAAGAGACGGGACAACTTACTTATTTCACGCATGCACACTCCATTTTGGTCAAAATCAGGAGAGTTGTGCTACTGTACCTATATACTGTGTTACTGCTTTGTTTACCATTCTGAATATTTACTCAGCATTCGTAGACACGTAATTTGCAGATTGATATAAATCTTCTTTTTAAACTTTCAATCTTAGTTCTGTAAACTGAATATGTGCACATAATATGCTGGATGCTGCATTATAATTTGGTCTATATGAATAAAACTTTTATATTAAAGAAACATCTACGTCAGGTGACAGTTCTATGAGCTGAAAAAATGTAAGTTTTTAACTTTTTTTTCGATTTTGGTATAAAGTTCACTGCAGTACCTCCCAATTTTGCGTTTACTTTAATCCTGTAAACGGACTTTTGATTTCGTTCAGTAAATTCGAAGTTTTTTTATCTGCAATATATCAACAATTTAATCATTTCAATATCTTCTTAAGTAGAGTTATAAGATATTGTGGACCAACCAGAAAGCCATGTTAGCACCTTAAGATATTACTTAAGACGGTCTTAAAATAAGAACGGACTATAAGCACCGTTCTTAAAAATCGAACTCCAATAGCATCACTATTTTACCGATTTATATCTACAGAGTGTCTGGAAATAATCGCTAATAATAATAATAATAATAATAATAATAATAATAATAATATAATAATAATAATAATAATAATAATAATAATCGCTAATAATCATTAATTTTTTTCTCATAAAGTTCTGAGAATTTTTTTAGAATTTTTTCAGAATTTTTTAATACCGTATTTTCTCATATTGGTAAAAATGAGAAAATGCAATACTAAAAAGTTGATAAAAATTTTTGAAAAAATTCTTAGAACTTTATGAGAAGAAAATAAATAATTTTTGTCTCTTGTAGTTTTTCTATAAAGTTGATAGTATTTGAGTAAAAAATTATTCAAGACCAATATTTGGCAATTTTTAGTAATTAAATATAATATCTTGTTAACTATGTATTTGCGAAAATTACAAAATGATAGAGGACTTTTCGACTCAGTTTAGTCCTCTCTACCTGCACATGAAATATTTGGCGATTATTTCCAGACACCCTGTATCAGAATAGAGATTGAGATTAGATTTAATTAATTAAAGCAAAATTTACTAAACTTGATGTGGGTTTTCTTTCTTCTGATTAATTCCAATCTCAATCTTAATCTCAACCTCTAGTCTAATACGAGCATTTCACACATACAATGCGAGATTTACAACACATACATACGGTTTAGAAAATATTAAAGGATAACTATTATGTACAATATATTAATATATAACACGATATTTCCTTTTATTTCTTTTCTTTTTAGTAAAAACTCTAAGATTCATTTCTAAAATTAGAGTATATAT
>NW_011626741.1:123650-144303 GCF_000204515.1 Acromyrmex echinatior | reverse complement strand
TATACATACTCTAATTCTAGAGATTTTTAAATGTAAGGTTATACATAAATACGAAAAATATAAAATTTATTGCATTTAATGAACTATATGACTTAAGAATCTTCATAAATAATTTATGAAATAATTGATTTCTTATGAAATAAATGATTGTTTTCTTTGATAATTTATTTCCATATTTATAATACATTATACATATTCATCATTTTATGACAAAAATATAAAACGTTGAAAATTGACAACTAATTCCTCTTTGTAACTACGTTTACATTTTATTTATATCTGTAAAAAATAAATTAATTCATATTATATTTTTATGTTTATAGGTATTCGCTTCTCGATGGACGTTTCACGGGATGAAGTTAAGGCTCTGTCGGCCTTGATGACATTTAAATGTGCGTGCGTCGACGTACCATTCGGCGGCGCAAAAGCTGGAATTAAGATTAATCCAAAGAACTATTCGGAACACGAACTGGAGAAAATTACTAGAAGATTTACGTTGGAATTAGCTAAGAAGGGATTTATTGGTAAGAATTCAAGCTAAAAATAAAGAATAAAAAACAATAAAAAAGTTTTTTTGACTTTGGCCAAAAGTGCCGAGACTTTGATGACATTCTCTGATGTAATATTATAAACGAATGGAGGCGTGACATTTGCGATTAATTTTAGACGTTATGGAAAACGTATAAGGCTGTATCACTGTCTCATAATATCTATGCTATACACGTTTGTGAAACTAACATATTATATATTAGCATCGCATGAAGTAACAGTTCTACTGGTATACAGTATAGTTCTACAGTTCTAGGTAGATTTTAGCAATAGTTCTGTCGAATTATGTTAAAAAATGTTTCAAAAAATGAGATGCTACCTTTGTATCTCACCATTCAGCATCTCACAGGAATTCAAACATATGAGCTATGAAATACCAAAATACAAAGAGTTCTATTATAGAATATAAGAGTTAAATTATATCAATAGTTTTGGCTATAAAACCAAAGAAAGATAATGGTACATATGGATACATGCAGCTGATACATGCATGCTGGCCGATTTTTAAAAATTCTGATTATTCCATCGCAATTCCAGTGTGTAGTTCTGACTTCATTTAAGCGTTTTCTAAATAGTTCTGGCGATAAACATTTTGGAAATTTCGTAAACAATTTTTATCGTCCGATAACGGTACATATGTTGTGACCATCTGACTCATGAGTGATGGCACAACTTCGTTGTGTTCTCTATTAGATTTTCCGAATAAATGAACTATCCCTGATAATCAAGCATGCTTCCCAAAATTATTCAATTTAATGTTGAGCACAAATTTTTTACTAGTATGACTTGCTGTGTATTTTCTTAATAATCATGCATATTCAACACGAGGGCAAATTTAAAACATTTCATGTCAGCAGATTCAGAGCAAACGGAGAACAACTGTTGCTTATTTTATTGTTAATAAAATGACTTTCATTCATAGAAAACTTTTATCATTCATTTTCGAAAACGTAACAGCAACATGACAAATCATTGATAGCAAATACATGGCAAGTTAGCAGCAACACATGAATTCACGAAATGCCATACCACAGGCAAATGACTTATACATTTTGTTCTAAATTTGCTGAAACTAATGCTGAAACTAATGCGCTCTATTTTCGGCAATATGGCAGTAACAACACAGATAGATAGCTAACAGGAATCTTATCTCAAGAATCATGTTCAGTAAGCTAATCTTTAGCGTCATCACTTCTCACCAAATACGAGTTGAACGCCAAACACGAGAGAGAGCGTGCCATTCTTTCTCTCATTTTTACTTAATTCATAATATTTACTCGTAATTATAATTCGTGGAATTCGATCGTTCAGCCCCAGAATCGGTAGAGGGGATATAAGCGGGAAGGATATCGGAGGACGAGAGAGATAGGCTGAAAAAACTGCACATAAGGTAACAAAGAAAAGAATAACAAATATATTCTCTCAACGTCAAATTATAGATGGTCTTTATAATGTACAATCTTTGAGCCAGGCTTTTCTTTTGGGGCCCGGCAACGAAAATAACGAAATCTAATTGTATATGCATCGATTAAATAAGATCACAAGATTTCGATGTTACCGAAGTTCTTACTATTATCGGATACTAAAGACAAATAAATGCGACACAAATATGTTACAACTAAGATTGTATCGTCAATAAGCAGAAGCTCGTATAATCACCAAGGATGATATAACATGAAGAAATAATAGCTACGCGACACGGAATATTTCTCTACGCGGAAATGATCTTGAGGCCGCGAGAAACAAAGTTTCTTTCTCAATACACAATTATACAGATATAATTTGGCTGTAGCAAGGGGCGAGTGCTACTTTGGCAACAGATAGTTCTCTAAAAATGGTCTTCGAGCGGATAGCACACGACTTGCAATCACTATTACGCGACAGCCGAAAAGTCGGCCGCTTGAAATCTCCAGAATTCTTAATACGCGATCCATCCGACGAAGTCTCGTGATCGGCGGTTTTACAAATAATGTGACACTCGTCTCACCAAGTTTGCTTCTCTTCGATTTCTCCAATCTCTCGACCCAGTCATCTCGGTAATTTCTCGCGTCATCGCAAGGATCGTTCGTCCTCCTTTACAATGGCAACATTCTGGCTCGGCCACAATACGAGTGCCGACCGGGATTTTTCCGTGGATCCACGCAGGCCATTAGACCCCCCTCTAATTAGGACCATATCATGCGTCGATTGCCTTTGTTGCTCACGCGATCCTGCGAATCGCGTAAGTCTTCGTGGGTCGTAGCGCGATATGGCACGTATTTCAAATTAGAAGGAGACTTTATTACAGGCTGCCTCTTGGTCATTCCAAATGTTAAATGTTGCTTCGCTACGGCGGATTCATATTTCAGCGTCTTTTTTTCGACGGACATAAAGAAATACAGAACGATCTGCGTGTACTGAGCTCCCAGATGAGATGATTTTAGTGAATCCTCTTCAAATTTTCTTGTGCCTGATCGGGTGAGACGACAAAAATATAAAAAGAAATATCGCAGATCATGATTAGATCCGTTAGCGATAGCAAAAATATAAATTTGGAGATTAAATTAGAAAAGTAAATTATAATATACCGAGAGGTTGATCACTGAGATATTTTTGTATAAGGGCTAGATAATTCAGCGGTAATCTAAACGAAACGACTTGGGTAATCCAAGGTAATTTTTGGTAAATCTAAATAATCTTTAGCGTTCTCAAGTAATCTAATAGGAAATCCTAAAGGCCTTAGTAGAAAGCTTATAATCTTAAGACTTATAACTTAAGTAACATCTTATGTCTTTAGTAATGCATAGTAACTATGTATCTTATGATTTATGTCTTAAAGGCATATAAATACGTGGTACCTTTAAAACATAAGACTGTCTTATGAGTTACTAAAACCATAAGATTTAAATTATAAGACGCTGTGTTAAAATTATAAATCAGCTTTCTGCTAAAGCCCTATGTAATCTAATGGTAATATTAAATAATCTGTAATTTAATTTAATTTTAATTCTAAATATTCTAGATATTCTTAAAGTAGTCTCAGCTAAACTGAGATAATCTAAGGTGATCTTTAATTTTTTAAGTTAGTCATTGACAAGCATTTTGTATCTTTTTATAATAATATACTAATCAAATGTTTAAAATAAAATTTCTGTTTAAAAATTTAGAAGTTTTTAAGTGACTGCAAAAAGATAATAATAAAGAAGTTAAGAATAGATATCTATATATTTTGATCCTATTAATATGCATGATGTTAACTATTTCTCAATCTGATTGAAAATTGATTATAAAACAATTTAAAAAAAATTTAGTTACATCAGGACTTTAATAATGTTTAAGTATTGTAACGTTTTCACCGTTCGTCACAAGGGTCGTTTGATTTGATCGGAAATAGCGCGGTATTTTCGTCCTTCCGACGCGGAGGGCGGGCGTCTCGGCGCTTATCGCGATTTCTGAGCAATTTTTATTGTCGTGTTTCGCGGAAAATTATTAGGTGTTGGAATTAATTCGTAGCGTTTTTAAATGAAAGAATGTTATTTATTTCACATGAGCATTAAAAAATACATTAATGAAAGTACTTCCTATCACTTGTAAAACGCTACGAATTAATTCCAACACCTAATATTATTTCTTTTGCGAGTTTCTTTAGAACTTTGTTATCGACGGTTAAGAGAGACAATTTATACTTATGAAGCTTCGTCTTACGGACGAATCATCTTCACAGACATCGAGGAAGAGGATCATAGACGCACATTGAAGGCATCAGATCACTCCAGGAAGTGACATCGCTTTGACTTTTTGCAATAATCTATTTGTGATCATATGATCCTGTTGCCGAATTTCTTCTAGGCACTCGTTAAAGAGGGAATGACTCGAGCGGCATGAGGAGATGGATCTACTCGCTACCATAAATCGAGCAAGAGACCCCACCAACGGTACTGCAAAGGAGCCTTTGCGGGGAATGGAAAAGAAAACTTTCCAACGGAGGGGCCATCATATTCTAGAGACCCTCCACCCGGATAATGCGGAGGAAAATCTTGCGAGCAGCCGCAAAAGATGTCAACCACCAATCATATCCCGCGTGCAGGATACAGAGCGCGCGACGCGACAGCGACTCGCGAAGGCTGTTAATTACTTGTGAATTATGTTTGTGATATTTAAAATATGCAAGCGCACCGCGTCATCATCGTTGTTATTAGCCAAAAGCCAATGCAGTGGCATCCGACTGGTATTCGACCGAGAATGCATATATGTAGAATGCATCGTTACATATTCAGGGTATATTTGAAATAATGCCTACTAATCATATATATTTTTTTTGTTACTCAATGAACAATGTCTAAAATCGATGTAGAAAACAACTTAAAAATATATAAAGATTATGCGTTTCGCATAATCGGGTTTTCTCCGTGTCCAAGAATGGATCTGGACTGATAAATATGATCCCAATGTGCATCTCGTTGAAAAAGTGTTGCGCAAAAGGGGGAATGAAGTTTACGTGAAATAGTTGGGATTTAATAATTCGCACAATTCGTGGATACATAAAGACAATGTGTCGTAAAACTTATATTTATTATAAAAATATGAATATATATATATATTAGATACGTATTATATATATTAGATACGTCAGTGGATTAGTTTGCTGCACTTTGATAATTTTAAACACTCCGTGTTCCAATTCGGAACCTTTATTGTAATCTTTATCACAGACTGTCTTGAATTTGCTTACACGCACTGAATTATCCACTTTGTATCGCACGGGTGCGGCAATCTTTACGCGATTGTAAACGATTGTGTAGTTAAGAGCCTGTCAGCGATCGCGGGGTAATGTCGACGGGATGCATACCGATAGTTTCACTTGCGCGCGTTGTAATTTCATGCGAGACGCGGCAGGATCAATCCATTTGTAATAGTAATACTTGGTAAGTTATAAGGCTTGAAAATTACAGTATCACTGGCATTAGCATTACTCAAGGTATCCGACCTTATAACTCGAAAAGTACTTAATAAAAAATTATTTTATTATAGTGTTTTGAAAAACTCGAGGAAAGCTACAAGAATATGCAATGAAAAATTGGAGGTTAAAAAAATTCAAAGTGACCTTGCCCTGACCTTGACACCATCCAAGGTCAAACTTGATACCATCTTATGTCCCCTCGAAGTCACAAAACTTTTGTCTGAAATATTTTTCGATTTAACGCAGTGTTTCTGAGATATTTGAATGGATCCTTTAAAATGAAACATCCTGTATATAACGTGTATTCTGTATAATCGAGAGATTCCGTGTCATTTTTAATGTTTAAGCCACTTATTTGTTTTTTTTATAAAAATCATTTCAGACGTCAATCTTTTATGTAAAAAATCTTTATCTAAAATATTTATGTTTTCCCAATCGAATTTATGTGAGAAATCAAGTCATTATTGTGTGCAGTAATAATTGAAGTTGTGTTTCAGTTACTGTGATTTCTGTGTTCTTTAATGCGTGCTTTTAAAATTCTACTTGTTTGTCCCATGTATGACGCATTGCAATCCTTGCAATTTATTTTATATACAACATTGGAATGTGACAGAGTGAGGAGCTCGTCCTTTTGAATGCGGATGAATTTCTTTATAATAAATACCTTTGTCATGCTTATATAAGAACTTTTATTAAAAAACGTAAATCAATTTACAAGGACTCCTTATTGTTCCAAAGAAATTTAACGATAATGGAGCAATAGGAGTTAAGCGCGGTAGTTGTTGCGCAAATAATATACAGATATAACACAAAACTCTATTAAATTAACACGTTTACATGTTTTGGCTCATTTTTGAGCTCTTTTCAGAGACATAAATCACTCTTATTAATATAATCTATACGTAATAATTATCTATACGTAATAATCTTGCCATAGTGAGCTCCCTCCACTACACTAAAAAATCCCTACACAAGAATTAAACTCAGATGAATGTTAAAAAGAAAAGAAAATTTTTTTGAACCTTAATAATTTTCAATTACAATGAAAGTAAAGAAGTTCACCACGAATAGAATATACCATATCGCAAACATTAAACACAAATCTAGTCAAAAATTAGTTCTTGATTTGTTGGCCAGTCAGTGTCAGATTAAGTGTACTATTTTTTAAAAGTTAGTTAAAATTTCTTAATTTTAAAACTCTAAAGTTCTCATTATTTAATTAAAAAAAAGAGAAATCAGACAACAATCAATAGTCAAGATATAAAGACTTAGTTTCTATGCAAAATACAACACTGAATGACTGGAATCAAAACAAGTTAACATTTATAGCTTGTCAATAATCGGAAAGTAGACCTTGGGAAACATCTCCATATCCATCTATAAAAGCTCATGTGTCTGTCTGCTGATGTATAACATCTCCGAAAGCCTATTTTTTTTTTTATACTGAGGCTTCTTATCCAGAATTGCAACATTCTCTCAATTAAACTCATGGTCCTCTTGCTACCGGTGATCAGTTATGACCGAACGGGTAGATATATTCCATCAGATAAGGATCTTATGCTGCGTGATTCTCGACTTTAGCTTCATTTTCCCTACGGTACACTGAAGTGGACATGAATCTGTTACAATTGGGAAGGAATACTAGAGTTTTTATGAAAGACATGAATAATAGGATTATTTTTACTCGAGCTGATAAGAATAACATGACGATAGCACTGGGTAGACAGATATATGTTTTAAAAGTAAAACTGAGATGCTTCAAGATGTTGATACTAATGAAGTCATTAGAAAAAAATCCTACTAAGAAAATTTTAACAGGTTTACATACTGGTGAGGTGGAAAGATGCGAATTATATATCTAATTCTAAATACAGAATATTGTTATGTAGCTCATGTGATACTTCTTAGAACCTATGCTCTTCTAAAAATACATAAGCAAAATTGTCCTTTTCGCATAATAGTTTCCTCAATAAATAGTCCTCTATATTCATTAGCCGCGGTTAGTCCCTCCAATGCGGCTTCATAATCCGCGAGGGACAGCTTCGATTGGAAGTAGCAGGCGAGGACGTCGATGGCTCCTCACTCGGCCTAGACATAGCAATCCCCCTGGCGATGGGGGAGGGAACCTTTCGTGTACCTCTAACGGTCACCTAGTGCCATTGATCCCCCCCGCTATCCTTCCCGAATCCCCAATCCAAACTCTTGACAATTCAGGGACTCAGTACGATTTGCAGGGGCTTTGCACTCTCATGCGGTGTACCCCTGCCATCCACACTAATAGCAGCAGCCCGTACGGTCTATCGGTGTTTCGGCAACCTTGGCCATTCTCCTCTTTTTCCTCTCTATCATAGTGGTCCACAGCTCCGCTGTCTGTCTATTTGTAGAAGCTATCGTAGTCTTAAGTAGTATCGCCTGCCAGGGCCCTAGGTGGCTTTGGATTTGGCCTTACCATCTTTTACCTCCCCTCATATTACTTTGTGCAGACGCACCCTTATCTGGGACAGGTTTTAGCCCGCAATGGTCAAGGACCTTCAGGAAGATCGCCCTTTCGATCGTCCGGTTCAGTGAGATCTACCTCAATCCCCGATATCCTGTGAGCCGGGTTTTCTCCTCCTTTTTCTTCTCACCGGTGATTTTACCGATGGTCGTGATGTTATCATCCTCTGCGTTATAACTTCCGGGGCTCCTCCAGACGCTTTTCCTTCTCTAACAGTGAGGATCAGAAAACCTCAGGAAGCCAGGCGGAATGTACTTTGTGGAATGTACGGTGTCTTTATAGTGGGGGAGAAGGGTGTAGTATCCCCCCCCCCCTTTTTATCTTGCTCCGCTGCGGTTTGGAAAGTTTCGCGGATTCCCCAAGAATCGGTGGTGGTGATTTTGCTTTCTTGCCTAAGCAAGAGCGTCCTCACGTGCCTTCTTGGCAATGCCTCGTATCTCCTCCTAAGCTGGAGCTTCTCCCTATACAGAGTAATCTGCTTCTTGAGGAGCATGATCTTCCACTCCTGCCTTCCAAGACAGATATTCTGCGGGGCGCTGTCTACTGCACGCTTTCCGAGGATGTCGCATGCGGCGATGAGGTCACTGCTTATCAAAGGTGACTCACGATATCACTTTTTATATTCTTGGACTTCTCGATGGATTTTACAATACATTCAATAACCTTATTGGCCTGGTCCACAATAACCTTCGGGGATTGCTGCTCGAGTTCCATCAAGAAGTCCTGCGTAATCCAACCTTTTTACGTTTCTCTTGGAGGGGGGCTTCGCGATGAAGGCCGCGTCTTTAACAAGCGTTTCGCCTACCAGGCTTTCGCTCGGCGCGTTTACTTTTCGTAAATGATCCTCGTGCGTAGAGTCAAGCACTGATCTCTCCCGCTTCTTGGAGGTACTCTCCTTTGAGGAGCCTGGCCCCTCTTTGTGCGATAGCACAATTGATAGCTTTATCTGCCTTCTTCTTTGAGGAGGTTACGAACGGAGCACCACACCTCCCTCACGCGGTCGGAACACGCATGCCTCTTCCGCCTCTCCTTTCGTCCGAGCTTTTGCAAAGCAAGTCCTCTGCTCTTGTAGTTCAAAGATTCGTTCAGTCATTTTTGAATTAATCCCACTCTCCACAGCGGCTCCGCCAGTCGGGCATGCTCTCCCTTCCTCAGAGATATGACCTAGGAAGGGCCCTGAGTTCCCCCGAGAGGCTGGTATGTGCCACGGACAGAATGGGCATCTGAGCCCTTTACACACCGTGAGCGAGGAAAAGTGCAAGCCCAAGTCCTTAGGCCTCGGTAGTCGCGCGTTTCTAGGGACGTACACAAAAATTATACAAGCATTTAAGATTCAGCTAGACCTTTTAAGGCTTTGATTTCTTAGTTTGTATTAAAACTTTAAGTCAATAGAAGTTATGTATACGTACATATATATAAAAATCACTTTTGTTTTTTCTATACCAAAAATTATATTCAGAGTGAATCAGAGTCGTTGAACCAACTTTTTGCCCTATGAGAAAATTATTAACTTCATACCTATTAGATTATAATGTGCATGCAGATTATCGATAATTTTCTTATAAGACTGTGTGCGAGAGCGCACCGCGCGAAAGATTCGAGTGAGAAAAAGGCACACGGTTGATATGATAAGCGACAGTAAAGAGAACTTCGTTTCTTTGTAATTTAACAAAAGAATTTTCTTTAATATGCACAATTACAAAGTCAAAAAAATATAATTAATTAAATATTAGATTAACAGAATATTAAATTCGGTCACCTTTTCCAATACAATTTGGAATCACGGTAATAAAAATTCTCGGCGATTTTCTCGAAAGATTCGTTTTATAGCGATTTCACTAAGCGGTTAGCACGGCGATTTTACGAAGCGAGATTATAACTCTAAGAACTCTAAGAACTTTTTCGAAGTAAGAAGGAGGACGGCGAGATCGAAGCATTTATTGCTTTCGGCCTGAGCTTTCTTTTTCGGGAAAAATCCAATCAAAATTTGCCACAATCATAATTATTACGTGGCATTAGGTGTACAAAATTGATTGGCGCTTTGGATTCTTTTCTAACGACGTTCAACGTAACAGTCATGCGCGACAGAAAATCCGTGCGTGCGATTGGTGACAGCGCGTGATGTATTCGTTGGAGCGCGGCGCTCGCGTGCGCGAATTGAATCGTTCTAGAACTTTCGATTGTCCGTTGCCGGTAACGACAACTTGTTTGCGTGAAACGAATTGTTTTTAAAAAGAACAAAGAACGACGAATTCGATGATTTTAACGAGGATTAAGATCATGCTCGAGATGAAATCACGAGCTCAATTTATGCATGCGTTCAATGACAATTAATGTCGGTCGACTGAAAGAATTCTTGCTTTTCTTTCGAATTACCGATCTCAAACAACTGGTTCAACTTTCAATGACTCTGGTTCACCCTGTATATATCTTGATGATCACTGGCGAGATAAACTCACATATAATATATGAAAAAAGTTTTTGAAAAGCTTAAAAAAGCGTATGTTATATTTGATTTTTGAAATTATGTCAAAATGGAGCATTATGTTAAAAGAATTTTATCTCTTAAGCATGCAGCACACGATGCTTGTTTTCTTGTTGTATTCCTAGCTGGATTAGAATCTTACTATCGTATTGGTTACGGTACTAGAGTTAGCATCGTAGCCAATATAATGGCAAAAATTTATTCTAACTATCAATCCAGCAAGGAAACAAACATTGTGTGCCGCCGGTTAGAAAGGTTTATTTTTTTTTAGGACCTGGAGTTGATGTTCCTGCTCCTGATATGGGCACCGGTGAACGCGAAATGTCTTGGATAGCCGATACTTATGCGAAAACTATTGGCCATCTCGACATCAACGCTCACGCTTGTGTCACTGGCAAACCCATCAATCAGGGTGGCATTCATGGTCGCATTTCTGCGACAGGACGTGGAGTGTTCCACGGATTAGAAAATTTCATCAACGAAGCTAGTTATATGAGCATGATTGGTATGTTTATGAATTAATTAGCTAGTTTATTTTAATTTTCATTTATATATTAGGTGTACAAATAAGTTTCCGCCGTTTTTTATCAAAAATTAAGCAGTTTTGTGAAAGAACGATACATAATGTTTTATTGATGTAAGTAAAATGTAAGTGCAAGTTCTTTTTGCGTTTGGCACGAATCTTCATTCAATAATGCTTCCAATTCCGTGTCTTCGTACACTTTCGGCCTTCCGCTACGTTCTTTATCTTCGATGTCAAATTCACCGTTCTTAAATTTTTGAATCCATTCACGACAACTTCTCTCACTTAAGGCAGCCTCACCATATGCTTCTACAAGCAATCGATGAACCTCAGCTGCAGATTTCTTCAAATTAAAGAAGTAAATCAAAAGTTTCCGCAAATGACGCTTATTTAGCTCAAAACTCGCATTTTCGCACAAAAAGAAATATGATGCTGATACAAAATCGCTAGTATTTCAAGGTTATGTTGTTGACAGATGTCCAACCTTACGATATAATGTTTTACATCAGACAATTTTAACCATAGCTTGCTAGTGGCGCCATCTTTTGTCAAACGGCGGAAACTTATTTGTACACCTAATAGAATGCATGAAAAGACATTTAATTATTATATTAAAATTGTATTTGTAGGTATCGGGTTTTTAAGTTCTGTGAGTGAATTCTGTATATACTTCATTGAAATTTTGTTAGATGTGACCATACAGACTTTTGTAAATAAACTGCTAACTCAATGTGATAGAAAGAGATGAACCAGATTTCGAGCTATCTTGTTTTGTTTCTTGTATACATATGTATGCATTCTATCTGTGAGTATACGATACGAACTAAGCAATGATTTTTCATGTGATTTATACATATGCGAGTATGTGAAATTAAACATGGCGCTACCCTACGTCTGTCTTCTAACATGGCGGCAAAGTTGACAGTCTATTTATAGAAGTCTGTGACATTATAAGTCAGAATTAATTGAAGATGAAGACCATAGACATATAAGATAGACTCAGCATTAGTTATATATACCTGAGTTTAGCAGAACGATGCGAGAGGCAAAATATTGAAGCAATCTATTTTCTACGCGTGCATCTTGACAGTAAACTTTGATAATACTCAAGAATTCTATCTTTGTCACCGATTTTAACAAAATTACTCATTCGATGTGGTTTTGCACGAAATAAACGAATCTGGCAAAACAAAGTAACGCTCTGCTCCGTAAACCGTAATATTAATCATTGAAGTTAATGACTATTTAGATTAGAAAATCTGTCACATCGATGGTATAGAGCATGAGAACATGTAAGTTAGGCCAGAATACCCAGCAAACGAGAATAGATTGAAATAGATTAAAATGGATTCAGATTTTCAGAAATACGTATTCATAAATGTTAAAATGAATTCTTTTCAATTTTGAATGCATTTATATTCATTTATAGGAATAGCATGGAGTATATCTCTATGCTTTTCAATCTAAAAATAATATGGTATTTTGTGTACATTAAATAATATTAGTCAATTCAAAATTGTGAATAGAAAATGCAGTTTTTTAATTCAATTGAATCTAAAAATAATATCAGCCATTTCTGTGCATCGTGAATACTGCACAATTCAAAATTCTAAATAGGAAATGCAGTTTTTTTTTCCAATTGAATAAAAAAAGTTTTTATTTAAAAATGAACCATAAATGCTACTTAATTTATTCAAAATTATGAAATTACGAAATTCTTCATTTTAATCCAACTAAGTTCAAAAAAATCTTATAACATAAAAATAATTTAGTTATGTTCTTTATTTCTTTTTGATTAGAAATAAAATGAATGATCGATGTTAAATACTGGCAAATCAAACCGAGCACATCCCGAATATTATTCTGATTGTGGCGCAAGACCGGCCAAGCGAGATTAGGTTATCCGTTTTTTACTCAATGCCCAATATCGTCTTATAGTAATGTAAATTGTTTATATTTCATTATATTTGTTAAATGATGATATTTTTATTATATTCATGTAATTTCGTGCGCTAGATTAACTGGTTATAATTGAAGTACACAATGAATAACATACTTCGATACTCTTTTTTAATTGAAGAAGTGATGTAGCAGGTAAAAAATTCATAATCCAGAGGTCTCAAGTTCGAATCCCATTAAGGTGCGTTTTTTAATATAAGTTAATTTCAGATATAATTATTATAAATATCTTAGGAATAAAATTTATAAGCCTTAAATATAAATAATTTTTTTTTTTCGAATATTAAACTAGTGTCAGCTCGGATCCCATCCATTTCAATCTATTTCAATTCAATCAATTCATTTCAATCCATTTTCATGATTTAAAGTACGCATTCAAAAAATTTCAATCTATTTTAACCCATTCTTGTTTACTGAGATAAATATTTTTTGCTTTAATCTCATCCAAATCTGTGAGGAAGATAGAATTCTTGAGTATTACCCTTATTTTTATATCTTATTTTATTTTTTTCAGTTATATAAATGTCAAGATGCGTGCGCAGAGAAGGATAGATTGCTCCGATATTTTCTCTTGCACCGTTCTGCCAAATCCAGCATATACTATAGAAAAGTATATGGATGTTGGATCTATCTTACGTTTATGGTGAAGACGCACACACTAGTTTGTGAAATATGGGATGGTATGTGAAATGCACGTGAGATGCTATATCAAATTTACTTTACATGTAACATTTACTCAGGATTGGGAAGTAATGCATTACTTGTAACGACGTTACATTTTCGTTACTTTTTTTTGATAATAATTTTGTAACGCCGTTACTTTTTTTTTATTAGTGACGAAAAAGTAACAACGTAAAAATTTATTTATTGAATAACGAAATTGACCCCGTTACTCTCGTTACTTTTCTATAGCTCACGGCCATCACGGACAAGATTATAGGTAAAAAAAACTAAATAAACGAAAAACTTTTTGCCTGTTTTTGTTTCATTCAATATCCTCACTTTAGCATAAGAATACTAAAAATTAAAATATCTATTATATAATAAAATACCACAGAATTAAACATAAATATGTAAAATATTAATAAAAGTGTTCAAAGATGAATATCTTTCTAAATATCTTATATTTAATATATATTCTGTCTTAGCATTCTGTCTTAGAAGCCTGTTTTAAAAAAGTGTAGTTATGCAGAAGACAGGCTTATTCATCGATTTTGAAAATTAGGGTCATTTGACGCGTTCGTGCACGAAATGAATGAATCTGACAGATTTCTTTACCTCAATAGTCATCAATTTTAACCATTAATATTCTCGATTCGTCGAACAGAGCAATACTTATTTTTCTGCTAGATTCGTTCATTTCGTGCAAAAACGCGTCGAATGATCCTAATTTCATCAAAATTGGTGAATAGTCTC
Organism: Acromyrmex echinatior; assembly: GCF_000204515.1. Next base: position 129,935 of record NW_011626741.1, on the reverse strand, counting down.
CATAATTACAAAAAAAAGTAACGGAAAATAACGATTTTTTATCGTTACTTTTAAGTAACGGTAACGCGTTACGTTTGAAAAGTAATTTTTCCCACTCTGGGGACTCACACACCTTACTTACATGTATTTTGAAGAAAATTAAGAGAACTGGTACAAAATTAATTTTTAAAGATTGGAAAATTATCTTTAATGAATAACATTTAATATGATCGTTTTGTCTTACAACCTTTTGAAAACGCGCCATTATGTCTGATTATTTTTTAAATCTTTAGATAATGATATAATTGCATGATGTGGACGGAAACGTTTTTGAATTTTTATCGCATTTTTTGTTTCCGCGAAAAACAATATTTTCACTTTTTACTCAACACATTAAGTTACTGTTCATTGTAGTTACTGTTCATTTCATAAACTGATGTGAACACTCTCACTTTCTCTCAATTCCGAATCATGATACTACTTCTAACAATTTTTACGAAATACAAAATATGTTCATGTAAAACAATTTGATATTCCACAAGTACAGTTTTAATGAGATAATACTAAGAAATAAATACTATTTTGCAACATGAGTGTAAATAGTCATTTCTGACGTATTTTTACATGTTGAATACAAATCTGTTGACAAAAGTTGGTTATTACGTCACAATTTAGAATAAAATGATTTCAAAAAGGCAAAAAACAACGATTTTAAAGGTATAGTTAATTTTTGCTTAATTTCATGAATGCTTTATCAAAGTATCAATTTTTAATTTTAAAATGCGTTCGAGTTCAGTTTAATATGATTTTTTGTTTTCAAAATATAAAAATTTGTAAATAGATACTATTCTTTTCTCATGTTCAACTTTGTTCGATAAAATTAATTTTTTCTTTCATTATGTATGGTAATAATCATATCCAACATATTTTTACTTGTTGAACATGAATCCGTTGGCAAAAGTCAGGAGATGTGCTAGTGTCTTACGCTAAGAGTACGCGCAGTGATAGCATAGCGTATGATTGTGTATCTTTATGCGATCCGTTTTCCAAACCACGATTATTGGATCTTAGTAAGGACTGAACCAATCAAGTTCTAAATAGGCTCAACCGATAGCTTCTACTCGAAATATATCATGATAGTATTTTTATGTTTTTTTTCTCTGCATGCTCTACACGAAAATATTGCGATGCAAAGTTCTGATGTGTGCAACTTTCGCGATTTCGTTTTAAGAAACTCCAATATCCTTTTGATATTTTTGGCGACATAAGAGGCGCTAGCAATGCATCAGTAAATACTGTTATATCTTATACACTTTCCAAGGGATTTAAACCACAGATTTCTATACTATACAATAGACCGCTAACTTTTCTCGGATATATGACTCCCAAAACCATGTACTGAATTCATGCGCGTGTGCGGTGTTAGAGGATCTTCGATCTAAACATATATAGGTCATATATGTGTTGTATACATGTTAGGTTACGTATCAGACTTCACCACCACATTGACATTACACTCTGCATTTAAATAATCAGCTCCTCTTAAAATCTTTCCTGCATATTCTTTTTCCTAAACCCTATACTTTCCTTACTGCCATTTTTGCTTTCTTTCCAATCTCTTTTATGTGCTCGTTATACTCACCTCTCAATGTAAAACCTAAATATTTTAAATTCCTAAACCTTTTCTATTTCCTTTCCTGCCCATTTCCATTTTTCTTTTCTCTCCCTTCCTCTCTTATTATCTACCATTATTTTTGTTTTTTCTGTATACAATTCTAATTTTCAATCTTCCAAAAATCTCCTGAAAGTTTCCTGAAAGATCATATCTTGTAATATCTTTCTACTTTTAACCACAAACACAATATCATTTGCATATATCAAGGACTATATTCTATTTCTTCCTACTTTTAAGAACTTTTCCACATATCTCTTTTTTTCTAGCTCTTTATCTAAATCTGCTATATACAAATTGAAAAGGAGTGGACTCATTACACATCCCTGCCTTATTCCTTTTCTTGTCCAAAACTTCTCCGTATCTTTGCCTCGTCCTTACTTTCACTCTATACCTCTATACCGTCATATATTTTTTTTATCCCCTTTACTAGAATCTCACTTATTCCTTTCTTTCTTAAAGTGTCCTATAACTTGCCTCTGTTCACTTTATCAAAAGTCGCCTTCAGATTCATGAATATCATGTATATTTTTCTCCCTTTTCTCTCTATACTCTACTAGAGCCCGGATTAAAGTTCTGAGATCGCATCAACCGTAGCTAGTTCTCCCTATTATCGCATTCCTCACCTCCGTGGCGCCGTCGCTCGCCACGGCTTCGGGCGAATGGCAATAGGGAGAATCATGAGGAACGCGCTATGGTTGACTGGTACGTCGGTCGATGAATAATTCGGGCTCTACTTATTACTATCTCTTTGTATCAAGCGCGTCAGTACAAAGATGTTATCCATCGTTGATTTTCCTCTTCTAAATCCTGCTTGATTTTCTGAAACTAGGTTTTTTATTTCTACCTCCTTCTCAAGCCTCTGTTCCTTAGGACCTCAGCATATATCTTGTAAGCTGTGTACAGGAGTGAATTCTCCTGTAATTTGTTACCCTACTCTCATCATCACTTTTGTACTACAGAACGACAATGCTTTCTTTCCATTCTTGTGGAAACGTACCTTTTTTTCATATCTTTTGTAGCAAATTCATCAACTTCCTTCATAACCCTTTTCCAATCCAACATATTTCTGCTTCCATTGGGATTCCATCCAAACATCCTGATGTTTTTCTTACTTTTACCGCTCTTTTTATTTCCTCCTTCTTCAATTTCTCTTTCTCCTCGATCTCCAGTTGTGTTGCATTTCTTGGTCTCCATCCGTCTCGTCCAATAACTTCTTAAAATATCTTCTCCATTCTTCTTTCTCTATGTTATTATTCAGGAGATGGTAATGTCTCCGGCCATGTTAAAAAAAAAAGACACTATAAGTCTCTTATACCGAGTCACCAAAGTTCATTTTTTGGGGGTATAGAATTACTAAAATATAAAAAATTTTGAATCATAATATATCCTAAAAGGCGGCATCGCCACGAGTAATTTGGATCAAAAGAAATAAAAATCGGTCAAGCCATACAAGCGGTCAAAAAGTGATGATTTTCGTAAAAATAAAGTCTTCTTCCTCTTCCTCTTCCTCTTCCTCTTCCTCCTCTTCTTTCTCCTCCTCCCCTCCCTCCTCCTCCTCCGTCCGCAGTCACATGCTCTCTTCTCTCTCACCTTTCACTCACATTTCCCCCAACTTCGACCAACTCCATCCCTCCCCTTCACCTCCCCTACCTCTACCCCTCTCTTTTTCGCCCCATCTAACTTTCTTTCGTCCTTTCTCATCTTCGTCTGCTGAAAGTGTCCGATGGTCATTCAGGGTCGTGAGTTTAATATGAGTTAGGATCATTTTAATTTTTTTAGATAGCTTTGTAATGCGTGATGGGTGACTGCTACAATTTTTCGAAGATTGTTCGGTATGATGATCTTCATAATGTATGAAAGGGTCAAGGTCATCGGAGATGAATTATCCTTCGATGGTCAATAAGGGTCATTATCTTGACTATATATGTCACGGTCAGCGTCATCGGAATTGAATTCCCTATTTCATTTTTATATAATAATAATTTCTTAACGTGAGATAGGTGATTGCTACTTCCGAAGGTTGCAGGAAATGTAGTGGGAAGACAACTATCGTACGCCGCAAGTCTATGTTAATAAGTAATAATTTCAGATTGAAAAAAGGAATAAAATTAAGTAAAAGTTACCGAAATATGATGAAAAGGCTATCCAAAGCATATAATTATAAAGAAAGACAAATTGAAAATAACAAACGGCGTTTCGAGCGCAATTGAATCAATGTTATAATTACAAAGTGACAAGTATATATATATATATATATATATATATATATATATTTAAAAGAGAACGGTTTTAAACTGGATAAAGAGATAAAAAGATATATGTACAGACTTCTAGTGGATGTGTACTGATGGTCATTATCGCAACCTGTTATAAAGCTGACCTGTTATAAAGCATTACGTCTCAGTTGATGTAGCCTCGCAGAAATCCGCGAAGGCTGTCCAACACGCAGGGGAGCACATAACCGCCCTGACAATGGAGCTATATATCCTGTCAAAGACATCGAACCCCAACCGCTCAAAAAGTGACATCCTCTCCGCGGCCCAAGATGGGCAAAACCACAGCGTGTGCATCGCCGTATCCGCAGTATGTATGACAATGCGCATAAATCGGCGACGCGTTACGCTATCTCAAAAAGGTAGGCCTCAAAGCACCCATGACCCGTCAAAATCTGGGTCATGATGCGGATTGTATGAATATACTGAAATTAAAGAATGAGACTCTCCATCATCCACTCTCATGAACGCAACCATATTTTAATATTGTTCCATTTCACATGCGAGTATCAGATTAGGACATCTTCTGGAATGCCATGCAAATCCTAATCTGTGCAAGTCATATATTGCAACAATAAGCACTTTATCGCCTCATTTTCCTTTCATGAGGAATATTCGAGAAAATATCTACAAATTGATAGGCAATTATAAAAAGTTTCGTCAGTTGTTTTCAGCTTTGAGATTTGTCAATATGGATAAATTGCTTAAAATGTTCAATGATTTAAAGAATAAAGCAAGATGTTATTCAAGAAATTTAACGAATGTTAGTTTGGACGAGGAAAAGATTTTCTCGCAAAATTACGAAGCGTTTAAAGTTATAAAAAAGCGATTGTTGGATCTACTATGTCTCCCTTATATCTCATGCGAAAAATTATGTGTGAATAGAGACGTTTGTAAGCTTGAGAAGTTAAGGAAAATAGTATACCTTTTTGGAAACACCTGATAGCCTACGTAACAGAACAAAATATTCATATTGAATTCATTTGTAAGCTTTATTTGAACAAATTTCATAGAAGCCTGTTGCCTCCTGCTTGCATTTTGAATAATCTTGCTGTAAAACCATTAGAGGAGACCGGGACTGATAGACTCATTTTTCAGTTTCGAATTTTTCGAACAAACAAAATTAAGAGACTTATCGAAAAAATGAATTCTACACCAGTTACTACATACATTTGACTATTTAATAATATTTTAATAATAATATTTTAATAATATTTTAATAATAAAAATATTTTAATAATAATAATAATATTTTAATAATAATATATTTTACAATAATAATAAGAAACTGATAACTAATATAAAAAAAAAAATGCATTCCATCTGATTCAACTAGCCCTGGAACCGGGGTAATTCGACCAAGATTATTAAAATAAAGATTAATGTATAATATTTTAAGCTACATCTATTAGATTAATGCATTTTGGCTACATATTAATAAAACTTTTATAAAAATATATTTTAAAAACATTTGCTTCGCAAACAAATGTTCATTATTATAATTATGTAATGTATTAGAAAACTACATTAAGATATAAGTATATCACTGAAGAACAATGAATAAATTATAGAATATTATAAAATTTACGAAAAAAAATTTTATATTAATAGATATAAATTATTTAATAAAAAGCGTGTTTTAACAATAATTTGGCGAAAGATGCGCTTCCAGTATATTTCCAGTATAGGGACGCTCTTGATCCAGAGCATCATGTGAATAGTCGGCGGCTCGGTCGTAGAGCCTCGAGCGGTGGATCACTCGCCGGAATCAGCCCGAAATGTGCAAATCTTTGCGAGCACTGCTCTACACGTTCCCGGAGTTTAGACATTTAAATTCGAGATATACAATTATATGTAAAACATTTTTTCCCAGATAAATGAATAAATATATAAATATATAAATATAATCAATATATATATATATTTTTTTTTTTTATTATATTTATATATTTATATATTTATTTATTTATCTAACCAACAATACTTATACGTATACCACTACCAACAATACTTATACGTATAGCTCAGCGGAATTCTCAGAGCACCTACGGAATTATTCCTTTTTTCCTAGAAAACACAATATAAATTTAAGGAATAATTGAATAATTCCAATAGGAATCCATTTTGAATAATTTTATAATACGTACTCTAATAAATTCTTGAAATCACGTTTGGCACTTGCTTGACAGTTTATGTTGTTACTTTGAAACGAAGAGAGAAAAGGACATATATCAATCGTAGTAACATCATTTATTTCTTCGCAGTTAGCAGGTTTGAGTATACCTGAACGGTATTTCAACTCGCAAAAAGAGCATGGTTTGGCTAAAATGAGCATACTATATCAGTCACTTTTATCAT
>NW_011626741.1:90852-123554 GCF_000204515.1 Acromyrmex echinatior | reverse complement strand
TGCCGTGTAATACATTGAAATGCTGTGTGTTCCCTGTGGGGTTGAAAACCCCGCCACAACGTCTATAAAATAACTATTTACACTCATGTAGCAAAAAAGGGTCAAAAGTTTGTTCCATAGTATAATTAGGTGGTATGGCATTTCATACGTCTTTGTATTATATTGAATTAGTTATTTATAAATTACAATATATGTAATATAACATTATATAATTATATAAATATTATAATCTTCTTCAGTCGTATTAAAAGCGCTATTATTTTACTAATTGTAAGAAGGTTTTAAATGTATCTGTGATCTAATATCATATTATGGTGTGTCAATATTTTAAAAAGTTTAAATAAACGCATAAATAAAGGATTATGATAATGTGCAGGTACTACGCCCGGCTGGGGAGGCAAAACATTTATTCTTCAAGGTTTTGGTAACGTGGGTTTGCACACTATGCGTTATTTACATCGCGCGGGCGCTGCATGTATAGGAGTAATCGAACACGATGGATCTATTTGTAATTCAGAAGGCATCGATCCAAAGGTACGTGACTGTTGTCTCTAGCATAACTATCTTAAATCTTTGTATGATTATATGACAGAATTGATGACAAAACTTTTTTTGTTTAATATTTTTATGCATTTCAGGAATTGGAGGAGTACCGTATAGAAACAGGTACTATCGTTGGTTTCCCTGGGGCCGAGCCATATAAAGGTGAAAATCTCATGTATGAGCCGTGTGATATATTTATACCTGCTGCCATAGAGAAAGTAATTACCAAAGAGAATGCGGGATGTATCCAGGTAAAGATTACTGCACGTAAAACTTATTTCTGTATGTTATAATTGTTAATATACTGGTTTCATAATTGTTCATCTACAGGTATATCAGATAGATATATTTTTTTTTTTAATTAAATGCCAAGGCATTTTTTACCTAATCTGCTTCATGTTCATATATATTAAGATTTCTCCATTGAGAATATCTTATAATTTAACACTCATAAATTTCTACTACGTATCGATCAATTCGAAGGGTTTCACCCTCTTGAGTTTTTTAATTAATCCACTTTGGTCCCATGCTCTTCTATATTAGAATGGTCCTGTAATCTTTTCTTGTGTTTTTGTGCAATTCTTTTAGTCTCAACAACGACTGTTTCCACTTCTAAATCTCTATGGAAGTCGTCGTTGCGCGTGTACCAAGGGGCACTAACAATGTTTCTGAGAACTTTGTTTTGAAATGTTTGGATTCTTTTTAAATTACTCGTTTAACCCAGTTGAATATCCAAATTGATTTCAGTATCTGCTTATATAGTAGCAGTTTATTGTGTATTTGTCAGTTGTGAATTTCTTCCTATTAGTCAATACATCTTTTTGTATTTAGTTCTAAGTTCTTCTACTTTCTTCTTAATATGTTCATTCCAACGCAGTTTGGCGTCAAGATTCATCCCTAGATATTTTGTCATATTGAGAGGGATTTTGATCTTATTTAATTGGTAGTTGTTTTATTTTTCTATTAGTAAAGTTTACCTATATATATAGACCTATTTTTATTTAATTTGATTTATCCAGTTACTGATCTTGTTTATTGCTCCTTGTAGTTTATTTGTAGTCTCTTTAATATAGTATAAATTATATATACAGGGTCTCTTAAGATGGGTCGGGGCTACATTGGGGGCGGAGAATGGATCAAAGGAAATAAAAAATTCTTATACCATTTTGAGATATTCGCTAGTTTTTGAATTAGAAAAGAAAATATCTAAGCCATGCGGCAGCGGCGGCGGCGCGCAGAGAGGGGGAAAAAGCGCTTCGTCGCCGCTCGAGTGTGGGCCGTCCTATTCGCGCAGCGCGGCTTAACCGCATATTGGCTTAGACATTTTCTTTCGTAATTCACTCACGAGCGTGGCGCAACTTCGTCGCGCATTCACAGCTAAGGTCTTATGCAATCGGGTGACATTAAACGAAACGCGACAGAAATGCGTCTTCACGCGGCCGTTCTTAAGGGCGACACACAATCGCAAAACAATGTTGGGCGCCAGGCACGAGCGAGCGTGCCACTCTTTCTTGAAATTACGCGATATTTTCTTTATGCAATATTCTAACGAGCTGTGAATGTCGACGAGCTCTCAACCACCGTAGCTCAGCCTCGGAAATGGCAGAGGGGGCGGTTCGTAGTCGAGGATATCAGATCGTTTTGGAGGAGTGAGCAGGGATGGCAATAAAGCATATCCGAATTAACAATAGCAAAGATAACAAGTATATTGAATAAGTCTTCGACATTTACATCTGCCGACAAAATCGTGACGATAGCTCTAATCGAGTGCGATAGCGACTTCACACAGGCCCCGATGCTTTACGCTAGACATATCAATTTCGTTAGATTTCCGCGGCACGAATTCACGCCACACAGGGATACTCTCCCGAATTATACGAATAAGATATACTTCGCCGCCTCAAAAATACGATGGAATTCGACAATGATTGTAGCGTAAACATGGCGTGACCTCGTGAGCGCTCGCGGGACTTCGTGCCATTCAGCCGAGGTTCAGAGAAAGACAGAATATACGTTAACTCGACACTACACAATCTCGATACGATAGAATACGCACAATTATTAATTACTATAATAAATTATCATTAATTGCTATGACACAGAGTGCCGACGTTCTAATAGATATGCAGACCTTACGCTACAAGCTTCTGAAACGACAGGATACACGCCAATATTACAGTACGTCGACACGTTACGATACAAAACATGACCCGCGACAAAAGCTTACCATACAATGAATGACGAGGCTATGGTCTTGGTGGATGCAATAGAATTTCCCCGACTATGATTGGCCATCCCGGGAGGCGACACGTGTACTCGAGTTCCACGGAAATGTAATGTACGGCAATGCCTCGTGCATTCCCTACAATTGGCCCGATAAAATTGCGATAAGATCGTGTCTCCCGGATTCGGAAACCGACGACTTTACAGTTTGTGACGTTCGTCTCACCGTGACCTCCCGCTGGTGCTCGTCCTGGTCCTCCTTGCTCGCTCGATTGTTATCTCTTCTTTTATGTCCTGCGTCCTTCCACATACACCCACTTCGCTGGTCACAGCACAAGTGCCGGGCGCTGATTCTCCCGGGGGCACGCAGGACTCATTATTCCCGCGAGTGGGCCTTATCGTGCCTTATTGACGCGTGACTCCGCGGTTCCATTAATCGCGGGAACCGCGTCATGCCTGTGTCGCATGTTCTGGCGTGCGAAATTCGAGAGGCCGCAGGATCTTCTCGGGCTGCCTCGTGGCCTCGGTGCCTGCTCGGGCTGCCTCGTGGCCTCGGTGCCTACTCGGGACTCTCGCCGTCCTTGGGCGTAGAGTGGCCACTCTCCTCCTGCCATTCCAATCCTCGTTCCGCCTGAGGTCTGGAAGATGATGCGATAGAAGATGTCTTGTAACAGCAAAAGGGCGTAATGAATGATATCACCTGCGTGTGGCCCGGGGGACAAAGTGTCGTGCGCCCCGGCGAATCCGTTGGCAGGAGTCGTTACTCAACTTCCATTCCTGGCCATCCTTCTTCTTCTCTCTTCACGATGAGGCGGCGTCAATCTGTCCAGATCGCGCCGGCCAGAGTCGCCAGAGTCGCCAGCCTCTATAACTCGGTACGGAAATTCACACAAAAAAGAAACGAAAACGGTAACGCGAAACGCGCGAGACACGCAAATAATGTCGCAGAAAAAGCGCAGATGCGTCCGCCCCCTAAAATGTGGAAGGACTCAGGACGCGAGATTGCACTGTTTGGTCAGGCCGTGCGGCCTTTGTGATGGACGGAAAAGTCACGTCACAATATATATATATATACACAGGGTTGACCATATTCGACGGAAAGATGTTTTTTTTTCAATCATGGGAAACGTCGTTACTCGATCTAATATCTCTGTCAAAAGTTACAGTGTTGCCAGATCTTTCCGTCGAATATGGCCAACCCTGTATATATATATATTGTTGCCTACTGACAAGATGGCTGTGTCATCTGCGAATGTGGCAACAACCATATTTTTTACTTTGGGAATATCCTAATATAGAGCAAGTACAGCATCGGATCCAGTACACTTCCCTCTTATTTCTTTCAGTTCCAAATAAGCTTCATCTTGTTTAATTCTAAAGTATCATTCCTTTATATGATTCAAGTAGGGAGTAACATTGGAAAAACATCCCTAAATTTAAGTCCTTTGTGCCAGATCTTGTCAAACGCATAGGCTACATCTAAGAAGACTTCTGAACTGATTTTTTTTTCAATAGTATTGATTATTCTGTGTACTTAATCAATTGTTGAGTGTCCTTCGCGAAAACCAAACTGATGCTCAGGTATCCTGAGTTATCAATTAGTAGTTTTATTTGATTAAATATTAGTTTCTTAAAAACTTTTGATATTATTGGTAATAATAAGATAGGTCTGTATGACTTAATTTCATTGGGTGATTTATTTGATTTAGAAATCATTATTACGTCTGCTATTTTTTATAGTTTGGGAACATATTTTAATCTATACGAAACATTAATAAGATACGTCAATTTAATTATTCTTTTTCGAGAAAGTTGAGTGTGAGTATTTCTCCTGTGATAAGATCAAAGCCAGATGCTTTTTTTAGGTTTAATATTTATTTTAATTATTCTAGCCACTTTTTTTTAGGAGTGACCAATTTTATTTCTTCTTCTTTGATTCCCTCAATCTTTCGTACTTGCTCGTACTCCTGCTCTCTCTTGTGTCCTTCATTGTTTACTTTTCCTTCCACGTTATTTGGACTGAAAATATCTTCCAAATATTCTACAAATATTTTTGCTTTTTCCGTACTATCTCTTGCCCATTTACCATCTTTCGTTGGTATTGGCGGTATTTAATTTGTTGGCCTTTTGAGACTTTTCGTGACTTTTTATAATTTATAGTCAGTATATTATCAGTATATGTCAGCTGTTATCGATTTGAAGATAGATGTTATATTAAATAATATTGTATTTATATTGAATTAATTGAATTACCAAACATTAAAATTATTTAATGATTTTTAATTAATTTCTTGGAAGTGTTTTTATTTCATATATATTTTATATATTATTTAAAAAATGATTGATGAATAACTGAGTTGATCTATAATTTATTACATTAATTTTATGAAATGACAATATTATAATTAATCTGAAATTTTAAATGACCTTAGACGGTAATCAAAAGATGATAATTAAATTATATTTTTGAAGGCAAAGATTATTGCAGAGGCTGCTAATGGACCGACTACTCCTGCTGCGGATAAGATTCTGGTCGATAGGAATATCCTTGTAATCCCGGATTTGTACATTAACGCTGGTGGTGTCACAGTTTCGTTCTTTGAGTGGTTGAAGAACTTGAATCACGTATCGTATGGCCGTCTAACTTTCAAATACGAAAAGGAATCTAATTATCATCTCTTAGGTACGTTAGATGACAAATTTAATTAATTAAAATAATAATAATGAAAAGATTATATTATTACGAGTATGAATAAGTGATAATTAATAAAATTCGTACTAATCAAGAAGCAATTTGAGATCGGCGTAATAAACAATGCGCAATATTCTATTATAATAATTCTAAAACTTTTAATAATTTAGGATTACAAAAATTTTGAAAATTATTACAAAAGTTCCGTACGTTTCGGCTATATATTTTAGCCAATCTTATATATACTTCAGCAAATCTTAAATATACTTAAAACTAATTCCTACCATAGAAATAATATAAGATTTATGCAATGTTGTTACGTTTATGCGATTTTATATGTTGGTCATATTCCTGGCTCAGCAGTACACAAAATTTCAGAAAGATGCAGAAAATGGCCATGCTGTCCAAAGTAAGTTACCCGGCTCATTGGAAATATTTTTCAATTTTCTATTTATATAGATTTTATTTATTAGATACCGTTGAATAGCAAACAAACAAAAAAATTTTTTTCTGCTTACCTCATAGCCAGTGAACCATTATACACGACAAAATATCTTTACAGAATCGTCAGTTATTAAAATATATTTGAAGAAAATTCATTTGTTAGTTATCTTACAAGATCAGACATACAATGAGTAAAACATTTCTCGTGATCAAGAGCGGGATCACAAATCAAGACGATAACAAATAAAAATAACAATAAAAATAATATAAAGGCTGATTTACATTTTGTTCAGAACATCAACGTAAGTGTGATCTAAATCTTCAGTGTCGTTTTGCAAATTAAGACCATCAGATTGTTGCTTAATATATCATTTTAGATATGATGCACTTCTTATAATAATTCTCAACATATCCCAATCAAATTCGTGACTATGTTCAGTGATAACCGAGTGGAAGAGTGAATTTCTACGTATGTGGTTCAGATAAAAATCTTAAAGAAACTCTCTAAGAAACCTTAGTTTTTAGCTTTCTCCCCACATAGGATGTATCACCTTAGTATCCTTACAATTCATTTTATATACAACGTTTCTTTTTTGTAAATTTGGCAACGAATCTTTGTATTCTAATGAATCTACTTAATTTATTAGGTGTTGGAATTAATTCGTAGCGTTTTTAATGAAAGAATGTTATTTATTTCACATGAGCATTAAAAAATACATTAATGAAAGTACTTCCCATCACTTGTAAAACGCTACGAATTAATTCCAACACCTAATATTAAAACTAAAAAATGAAATTCTATATACGCTATTATTGAGAATGTTCATGAATTTTTCGGAAATTTTTTACGAAAAAATACCCTCAATTTTGGGCGTTAAACACTTATAAAAAATTTTCAAATGGATATGATTTCCAACTGAAGATTACATCCAATTAAAGGTTAATGCCCAAAGAAAATCATCAAAATAAATAACTTTACTATATAAAATTAATTAAATTGTTTTATTGCTAAAATAATATTAGGTGTAGTAAAAAAAAATCCATTATTTTTCCAATAGATGGCTTTAATAATCTGTATCTCGTCTACGCATGATACAGATTACTTAAAGCCATCTATTGGAAAAATAATGGATTTCTTTTTACTACACCTAATATTGGTTTGCAAAATTTTCCGAAATATCCCCTGTACATATGGAATGCTGAATCATTTATTTTTTTGTTGTCACATTGTTAGGTTTTTTATTCATTTTTATTTGCAGATTGTTTTTTTTTTATAAGATATTCTATCCTATTTTTCATCGTTTTTTCATGATAAATTCCACGGGATAATCATTTTCTATTAATATATTAATGATGAAATTTATTTATTTTTTTCATGGAATTCCGGATGCAAGAAAAAAAATGCCCTGTTCACTAGGTCTAATATTGTTCTCTTTTTTGGGAACAATATTAGACATCAGAGTTGAGAGTAAAAATTTAAGAATCTCCCTGAAAAGATTGGTTTCTCATATCAATCGAATTTAATTCAGCTTTCATCTATCATAATAGTAGTATCTAAAAAATTTATTTTATCATCCCCTATTTCCAAAGTGAACTGTAGTAATGCAGTGGGAATTCTAACTCGGGAGCTCCAAGGAGAATGCGGGGCGCGGGGGATTCTTCGGAGGTGAGGATATGACGTCATGCGGAATGGCAATAAAACATCACAGATTTTGAGGACTGCAGTCACGTACAAGACAATAAAAAACATCATAAAAAAGGGAATATTGTTAAGAACAAAAAAAACAATACAAAAAATTATTATAAAATGAAAAGTATTACAAAGGCTATTCGTCGGTATACCAGGTGTATGCATAAGTTTTTTCCGGTTTAACTAAGAGATGGCGCTAGCGAAAAGTACGCAGCGTATTAATTTGACACATACGCCATTTTGTTCGTCTGACATTTAACTACAAACACACACAAGTTGAGTCCGCCAAAAACTAGCGTCTTTGTTTTATCGTTCAGTGATCATGTCGAGTTTTGTGCCTGAAAAAGAACATTTGCGGCACGCATTGCTTTTTTTATTTAATCAAAAGAAAAAGGCTGTTGAAAGTCATCGTTTGCTGGTAGAAACATATGGTGAACACGCTCCATCGATTAGAACATGTGAGACATGGTTTCGACAATTTAAAAATGGTGATTTCAATGTGAAAGACAGTGAGCGCTCTGGTAGACCACAAAAATGCGAAGACGAGCAATTGCAGGAGTTATTGGATGAAGACCCAACTCAAACTCAACGGCAATTAGCAGAAACATTACATGTATCACAAGACACAATCAGCAGACGTTTACGAGCAATGGGAAAGATCAATAAACTCGGTAAATGGGTCCCACACAATTTGAATGAACGTCAAATGGAAAATCGCAAAGTCACTTGTGAAATGCTGCTTTAACGCTACGAAAGGAAATCATTTTTGCATCGAATTGTGACGGGTGACGAAAAATGGATTTATTTTGAAAACCCGAAGCGGAAAAAATCGTGGCTTTCACCTGGCGAAGCCGGTCCATCAACACCAAGGCCAAATCGCTTCGGCAAGAAGACCATGCTCTGTGTCTGGTAGGACCAGAGCAGTATTGTGTATTATGAACTCTTGAAGCCCGGCGAAACCGTTAATATACAACGCTATCGCCAACAAATGATTAATTTAAACCACGCATTAATCGAAAGACGACCGAAATGGGCCAGAAGACATGGCAAAGTGATTTTGTTACACGACAAATGCGCCGTCTCACACAGCAGAACCAGTGAAAGACACCTTGAAATCGCTTGGATGGGACATCCTTCCGCACCCGCCGTACTCCCCAGACCTGGCGCCATCTGACTATCACTTCTTCGCATTAATGGGGCACGCGCTCGCAGAGCAGCACTTTCGCAATTTCGAGGAAGTTGGAAAATGACTCGACGAATGGTTTGCCGCAAAAGACAAGCAGTTTTTCTGGTATGGTATTCATAAATTACCTGAAAGATGGGCGAAATGTGAAAAAGCCGATGGCCAATATTTTGAATAAAAAAAAATTAATTTCCCTTGAAAATTACGTGTTTTTTTTTTACCAAAAAACCGGAAAAAACTATGCATACACCTGGTATATTCCAACCATTTTTCGACCAAGATATGGCGTAATAATTTTTTTAGAAACAACATTTATTAATTATTTTAAATAAATATAACTAAGTTTCATAATTAATCGATTGAGTGCCAACATCTGATTGCTATCGAAATCGATGATATTGAAACGCAATGTCTCTCTCCCTTGATAAAAGAGCCTCGATTGTTTATCCTTTTTTTGAGGAGGGTACATGACAATCAAACATGTTTTTGTTATATGTATTTCAAGGTTACTAAAAGAGTAAATATAAGTGAAACTCGATAGAATTGTATTTTCATAAATTTTTATGAAGGTGAAGCGTTTTTTTGAAGCATACTTATAAAATGAGCGTATAATGCTCTACTCTGAAAAAAGAGAGTTACAGACAAAAATAAATTCGGTCTAGAAATGTGCCAGATTATAATACGTTGAAATCTATGAAAGCGAACTCGTCTTACTGTTAGTAAATCGTTATAAACATGGATCGAGATTTCAGTCAAATTGCTACCTCGAAGGAGTGTTTCGCGTGGATAGAAAAGTGCAATGAATTTATTAAATAGCTTGAAAAATGCAATCGTCAATGTCAAGCGTCTATGGCTCTCCATTGGATACAAGACAATCTCTAATCGCTACAATTACACGACTCAAGATTCCATTAGAAAGATGATTTCTGCATTTTGGTGATGATTACGCGAGCACTAGCAATAACAGTGATAATAACCTAGAAAAATCTTTTGTTTGACGAGAGATCGATACAGCGTTTGAAAATCGAATTTTAACCAGTAATTAACGCAGACTATATTGAGCCTCGACGGTTTTTAGAAGACATCAGCAGTGTAGTGCTCGAGCGAGTGTAAGACACAATAGAAAGACACAACTGTGAAAAAGTGAACACGATATTTAACGGCGAATTTACGACAGGTGATAAACGTACCAATAAAAGTATTAATACTAAAAACTATGAACTCTTTCAAAACATCGAACTTGCGTGAGTGGCACGTCATCGAATCTACGTTGGCATCTCTCGAAGAGTTTCAAGAACGTGTGAGTGAGTCAGTGGGTGAGTGTTGTCACGAATCATGAATCTTACAATAAATATCAATAAGTGTAATTCAATGCGCATGGGAATGTCGCTTCGAAGTGTCGCGAAAGATAATAATAAAGAGAGCGGTGATTAACGTGCGATCGATGGACAAAAACATTTTATAAGCATGCTTCGCGTGGTCGCCGTTCTGTACTCAGCCGAAAGAAACGCGGATCGTGAATCTTCCTACCCACACTATACGATGGTGCTGAATTTTCAAAATATAGAATTTCCTATAATGTTAAAAGACGTAACGAAATTTCGAACGTCTCAACGTGTCCATTAATGTATACGGTATTGACGGACAGAAAACGCTAAACGTTCTCTCGATACGACTCGTTGACGACAGAAAGGAGAAACATGTCAATTTACTATATTCGCAAGATTATTATACTATTTGCAAGATTCGTGAGACGACAATGTGAGCCATTTCGTATGGATCAAAAATCTGTCTCATGAGCTCGCAATTGAGTAAACATCACGGTCAAAAGTACCTTTGCGATCGGTAAGTGTATGATTAATAAAAGCAAATTCTTTAAAAAAAAAAAATTAACATTATTTATTTGGATTTTCAGTTGTTTACATTATTTTCATTCCAACGAGAGATTGCAGTCACACATGGTAGATTGCCGACGGATAGATTGCACTATCTGACTACTGAGTGACGACGACAAGTGGTTGAGGTTTAACAACTGTAATAGGAAGGAACGAGTTCCATTTGTCATTTACGCTGATGTAGAATGCATCCTCGAGAAAACTGATAGCGATCAGAAAGCACCTACGCGCACGTATCAACATCATCATCAAGTATTTAGCATAGGATACTACGTGCACTGTTCGTACGACGATTCGCTATCAAAATATTGATTTCGTCGCGATCTGGATTGTATTTCTTGGATCGTCGAAAAACTGAGAAGTCTAACACATTGCGTAAAAAAATGTTAGCAGCTAATGTCCTCATGGAAACTTTGTCGAGCGAAGTGGGCGACATTGCGCAGCGCGATGCATTGTCACGTGTGCGAAAAGTCTTTCGCGCTAGATAATAATCGAGTAAGCGGTTATTGCCGTTTAACCGGTCGTTATAGGGGTCCTGTACATTCAAAAATTGCAATTTAAATTATAAAAACTCATATTTTATTCCCATAGTTTTCCATAATTTATCAGGCTATGATTCACATTTTATTATCAAAGAAATAACTACAGCATATGAAGGCAATATAGAATTATTACCAATAACAACGAAAAAATATATATCATTTACAAGAAATGTTACAGATACCGCTGAAAGATCAAATTCGCGAAATAACATAAAATTACGATTCATTTTTATAAATTTTTAAGTATCAGTCTCGACAAATTAGTATCTTTTCTTAATAAAAATGAACTTCGAATTTTACAATACGAATTTCAAAATTTGTCCAAAGAAGACTTTGAGTTACACGAAAAGGGATTTTTCCATACGAATATATTGATTGCGCTGACAAGATGCAGGATATGCGTTTATCATCGCGCGAATCATTCTACAGTTCCTTGACCAGTGACACTGTATCCGAAAGTGATTACGCGCACACCATTTGGCAACAGTTCTCTGTTCAAACCTTGGGTGAATACAGCGATCTATATTTAAAAACAGACATGTTGCTGTTAGCCGACATATTCGAAAATTTTCGCAATAAATGTATTGAAAGTTACGACCTACGTCTCAAGTTACGTATCTCGACCCTGCGTATTATTATATTGTACCAGGTTTTATGTGGTATGCTATGCTGAAACATACATGCATAAATTTCTAACTATTTACTGACATCGATATGGTGATGTTTATCGAACGCGGTATACGCGGTGGTCTTAGTCAATGTTCCAGTAGGTACACGCCAATAACAAATATATGCAATCGTACGACCCGTCGCAATCTTCTACGTACTTGATATACTTCGATGTTAATAATCTATACGGATGGGCGATGTGTCGACCACTACTATACGCCAAATTTCGATGAAAATGTTTTGGACTTTAACGTTAGCGCGATTGCTCAGGATTCGCTTACAGATTATGTTCTTGAGGTCGACATAGAATATCCGGAGCATCTGTACGACGAGCACTTTGACTTGTCATTTTGTCCAACGCGTGATAAACCACCTGGCAAGCAGCAGAATAAACTTTTAGCGACTGTGTATGACAAAAAATGTTACGTTATACATTATCGCAACTTGCAGCAGTGCATGCGTCATGGTCTTCATGTAACAAAAATTCATCGCATATTGCAATTCGCACAATCATCGCACATTCATGGCTTCGCGATTGAACAATATAAAATAATCTTAATACAAAATTTAGAACGCTTGCGAAGAATGATTTTGAGAAAAATTTATTTAAGTTAATGAATAATGCAATATTCGACAAAACCATAGAGAACGTGCGCAATCATATTGATATAAAATTATTAACACAATGGGATGGACGATATGGCGCAGAGGCAATGATCGTGAAGCCGAATTTTCACAGCAGAAATGTATTTTCTGAAAATTTGAGAGTAATTGAAATTTGTAAACTTGAATTGAAGTTCAACAAACTGATCTACGTAGGAATATGTATACTCGATATATCGAAGGTCTGTTTATATGAATTTCATCACGAATATATGTTATCACTGTATCGCAAAAAATATGAAATTATGTATACAGACACTGATAGCCTCATATATCGCATCAAATGTGATGAAAACAAATGATATTACTAGGTGTCGACAAGAGTGATTATTCTATCAATAATGTATATGACTTGCGAATAAAAAAGACCAGGCTTAATGAAGGATGAAAATAATAGCGCAATATTGACTGAATTCGTTGAACTCAGAGAGAAAATGTATGTGTTGAGGGTAAATAGTAAAAAGGGCACTAAAAAGGTGAAAGGTGTCCAAAGTAACATCGTAACATGAACTATAACGTTCGATGATTACGCCCGATGTTTAAACGATGAAATTGAAATGATGCGTCAACAGTAATGCATAAAATCAAAATTACATCAAGTATATACGATATTTGAAACGAAAATCGCTCTGATTCCGTATGACGACAAATGATACGTCATACCGAATTCAATCAAAACATTACCATGGGGACATTATCGAATACCTTTGTAAAAAAAAAGATCGTGTAATGTAATTGTATATTATTAAAATGTATTATATTATCGAAATATATAACCCTAAATAATTATCGTATATAGTATTACATTTATAGTAAAAAATAAAGATTTTTTGTTATATATTAAATTGAAAAAGATGAGTATAAATAATAAACATTTTATATATCTTATGTATTCTATTTCATATACTTTATATATATATATATATTTATATTTAAAATAAATACATTTTTTATGAAAATATAATTTTGCGATTAAACTATCCTTGTGTATTTCATGAATTGTGCGATCCATCGAATCCCAACCATTTTACGTAAACCTCGTCTCCTCTCTTGCGCGATACTTTCTCCACGAGATATACGTCCGGATAAGATATAACTCATGTTCATAGAATGCTCTAGAGATAAATTTTCCGCGATAGTCGTCCAGTAGAGAGGTTACGGGATCAGTATGCTGCACTTTAGCAATTTTAAACACCTCGGTGGTCCAATTTGGTGTATAACTCTTCTCGAAGACGGTTTTATTTGCTCACACGTACTGAATCACCTATTTTGAATTTCGCCGGACCCGCGATCTTTGCTGTGGCCAAAAGTTTTTCAGCGATCGCGGGAGTAACATCGGCGGATCGCATATCGATCATTCGATGCTTGCGCGTGTTATAATCTGATACAAGCTGCAACAGCGCATTGATCCACTTATAGTGTTTCCGTTAAGTATAAACATCTTCCACATATCGTTTTTTAATGTGTGATTGAATCGCTCGACGACCGATGCCTTCATTACAGTACGCTGAATAATGATGTTGTTTTTCAAGAGCCGTTGCACGTCAACGTTGTAAAATTCTTTTCCTACATCGGTCTGTAGATTTTTTGGACATCTTTTGCTCTTTTGAATTATCCAGCTGATAGCTTCAGCTGTCTCGCTTCCACCTTTACTCTTGAGCGGTATGGCCCACGCATACTTGCTCAATACATCAATGACGGTGAGTATGTAGTGATGGCCTCCGTTGAAACGCGAATATGGGTGCATCTCGACGATGTCAGCCTGCCACAGATCATCATCCGGACTATGATGCGTCTTCGCGGAAAATTTCTTTTCACCGGAGCGTGCATTTCTTCGACGAGTCGATTATCTCTCGGAGCTAATTTTTTTTCTCTTTTCATCAGATTTCTTTTTCATTATTCGGCGCATGATACAGAAAACAAAGAAAATTTTTTTCTCAATGATACTCGATTGACATAACTCGATTGATCCATTTTATGCATACGCAATTTAATTTATAATGAAACTGGTTTCGCGAAGTTCCTCGATGATCGACAGCATCTCGTTGTCGTGAGCGTTGTTGCCCGCTCGGTCAACAACGCGAAGCGTCCAATCGTAGACGATCCACAGTTCGTTGGGATCGTCCCAGTGTACGTAATCGATCGCACTGTCGTTCAGCGTCATTGCGTGAAGTAATCCCTTTCCAGATTTCTTCTGTTTCTTGGGCGTGATCGACATCAACGGCGCAATTATGTGTTTGTACTTGTATCTCCTATTACTCAATACTCGACCCTGCGAATGGTGCTTGTGTTTATGTACGTTCGTCGCCAGCAGTATGCTCTTGTACTTGTGTATATCGTCTTCCGTATAGAGGAGAATTCGGGAATTCTCTTGAAAATCAACTCGTAAAGACCACGTGTACCAGCGTATCGTATCAGCCATCGATAATTATGTCTGCCTCATCCACGTCGAAAAGTTTATTGCCAAACATCATCTTTGTGTAAATAAATACCATACACGTCATCTATACCGCTTTCTTTTCTTTGTGTACCTCGCAGGATAACCTCGACGTACTTTTGACCCAACGGGCCCAAGTCGGCTCGCAACGCCTCTCGGCCTTCCGACGTTTGAACCTTCGTCGCTAGCAAGTCGTCCGTCGTTTCGAAAATGTTCTCGAATGACTCTATCGGTTGTACGATCTTCGTACGCAGTGTGAAGGCTGTACACGATCGTGCGATCGATCATCGAATTTACGCAGTGTCTCGGAAGGTTCGAACGTTACGCTATCTTTCTCATCCTTCTCTTCCTCCTCGCGCTTAGTCGCTGCATCATTGTAGCGCAACTCTCTCTTTATTGCGCCGGGAATGTGAACGTTCTGTCGCAGCGATTTGATAATACTTAAAATGCTTGTCCAACACTATGTCCTCCTCGATTCTACTGGTTTTCAGAGCGCGATGTTTCTTGCGGATCGACTCGCTCGTCTTCTCGATTTCCTTTGCGATTTTTTCACGCTCGCACATATCAGCCATGTTCATCTCTAGCGAAGTATCGACAACGACTGACCACGTTATGATATCGCGAACTCGTTAAATCCTTTTCTATATCTCCCATCTTTAAGCGCACTTGTCTATCACTAGAAATCCATATTTTTGTCGCCAACAGTCGCGACACAACGCGCAAAATTCATCGTACGATTATATCGGTATTCATGTGATCAGTAAACGTGTTGTTTTAAGTTGGACCATCCTGTTTGAAAAGGATTAGTAGGTTCGCGTTGTCGCGTATCAAATGTTTAGATCAGTGCTCGCAAAGATTTGCACATTTCGGGCCGATTCCGGCGCGCTACCCCCACTATCGCTCGAGACTCGGCGGCCGAGCCGTCGAGCACTCACATAACGCTCTATATGTTGTTATGTTCTCCCCAATAATACTGTATTTTGTTATAATTACTTTTTATTCCTTCTCTTTGTTTCAGCATTAAATATATAATTTTTTTGTCTATTCTTTAGAAATTGCTGAAATAATTTCCTTTTTGTGAGATGAAGAATTTATTATAAATGTTGAACATTCTCGAAATTTTTTTACAAATGAGATGGAAAATTTGATGATACGAAAAATCCATCGATCTGTTCCATCTTTAGTATTCTAATAATGTATTCATTTCTTAGGCATCGGTATTTTGTCGAAGAAATACCATTTTTTTTTAAATGAGGTGTGAATTTTCTAATTTTATATAAATGTGGAGGAGGGATATTGCCTTCCATATATGATTTTATAAATTTAATCCGATTTTTGTTGTTATATATTAATCTTTGATGTGTGAATCTTTTAGTAGTTTGACATAAATAAAACTTGAAATATAAAGTTAAAAAATAAATTGTGCGAAAAACGCATTTTCTGAGTTTAGCGTAAATTAACATAAACTATAATAAATTATAAATTAAATTAAATCTAACTATGTTAGAATCAAAATGGGTCCCAATTTAATTAGTTTATAATTTATTTTTGATATTATTAGATGTTGTGTCCTTGTTTACGTTACATTCTGGTAGAACTAGCATTAAACAACGTTAAAAATAGAGATAGGACTATATATTAAAAAAGACAAACTGTGGGACAATTTTTAGTTTCCATCCATCTGGTTCTTAACTCTATTTTTTCCTTTCAACAACAAAATTTAAATGCAAGTTTTTGATGCTCCAATGGATCACCAAATTTAAATCACCATTGTCACCAATTGTTATTAACATGATTATGCAGAATTTTAAAGAAATAGCGATCCAAAAATTACCTGTAGAATTATTATTCTACTTGCGGATGTGGATGACATCGTTTCAGCAGCTCCATTAGGAATTACTAATGAAATATTAGAAATATTTAACTTTTTACATATTAGACTACAATTCACTATGGAGATCAGTATTGATGGTAAATTAAGTTTTTTAGACACTATGATCACATTGACTATAAGATCACTATTGACTATAAGATCATTTTTGATAGATACCAGAAGATTACTTGTTCATATGTAGATTTCTTAATTTTCAACTCACATCATTTTCTAAGTCATAAAAAAGACATGGTCTTTGATTTTGTGGATAAAATGATCATTGGCTCATCCTCGGTTTCATGAAAAAAAAACCTGGTTGATGCTATTCATATTTTTTTTAATAATGGCTATGCTCTTTCCTCCATTTTTTTCAACAATAGAAAAAAGATTAAAATACCACATACACAATAATAATATAAAACAAAATATTTATATCAAAGAACAATTTTTCACAATTCCATGTGTAAAATCTATCTCTGAAAATTTTTTGCCTATACTAATAGGTGTAATTGTAAACTAGAGTATTTTATCCCTAATACTCTAAAAAACCTTATAACTAGAAGAAAAGATCAATTAGATTCTTTGGCTAATCATAATGTTATCTATAAAATTTCTTGTGAAGATTGTGAAGCTAATTACGTAGGACAAACCAAAACAAAATTGAAAACAAGATTAAAGGAACACATTTCAGACATTAAGAAAAAAACTCCATCGGTGATTACTGAGCATTGTATAAATTACACAATTTCAATTGGAAAGATGTAAAGATTTTAAACAAAGAGCCGTCTTACAATAAAAGATTAATCTTCGAAATGATTCATATAAAAAATAAAAAATTAGAATTGAACAAACAAAATGATACTGAATCAATACCGAATTCTTATCTACAGATTTTCAATCTCTTTCCTATTCGAAGTATTCCTTCTTTTCTTCTTATTTCTTTCATTTCTATCCCAATTTCTATTCCTCTTCCAATCTCCCCACTTTCAACAGTTACAAAAGTCTAGTTGTTACATAGTATCAGAACTAGTTCCTGATTGAACATATTTTAATTTTTTGATTCAGATCGCAATTTGCTTCTAAAATTAATTGACTTACTGTCTTTAATTATTGGACTAATTATTATTATTTTATCTAATTAAATTGATTATTTTGTGCTCAATAAAAATAAATAAACATTAATCAACAATAAGAGCTACGAGTCAAATTTTAATATATTTAAAATTATTCAAACGTTTCGATCTTTTTTGTCATGCCATCTTTAGTGTTTACAATGTTTGGAAAATTAAACACAATAAATTAATTTTCTGTAACGGTTGGATACATATAATTCTGAACTTATACAATAATTACTTTATATATTCTTCATGTATTAATGCCGTAACAATATAATTCCTTCTCTTTTGTAATTTAATTAACATTCATTTATACGATTATGTCTAGCAGTCGCAATTTATGGTCCATATTAATAATCGATTGAAAATATTGAATTAGTCGATAAATGTGTATAAGCACACAATTATAAGAATAAATACAATATATTATAAATTATAAAACCAATAAAATGAATAAATGATAGTTACATTCACTGATTGTTCATATAATTATTAAATAAAACAGATCTTCATAAATATATAATAAATTAAAAATTGTGTATATAAATGAGAAGGCATAACAAGGATATTAGTCCAATAATTAAAGACAGTAAGTCAATTAATTTTAGAAGCAAATTGCGATCTGAATCAAAAAATTGTAAAGATATTTTATCATGTGTAATGATTCACAAGTATAAACAGAAAAAAATTTTTTGGTTCATTTGCTGTTCAACTCTATCTAATAAATAAAATATATACAGATAGAAAATTGTGTGTGAGAAATGTTTCCAATGAGCCGGGTAATTTAGTTGGACAGCATGGCCATTTTCTGCATCTTTCTTTGTGCACCGCTTAGCCAGGAATATCAACATTGTAAAGTCGCATAGATGTAACAACATTGCATAAATCTTATTGTTTCTACGGTAGGAACTAATTTTAAATATATATAAGATCTGCTGAAGATGGCTAAAATATGTAGACGAAACGTACGGAATTTTTGTAATAACTTTTCGGAATTTTTGTAATCCTAAATTATTAAAAGTTTTAAAATTATTACAATAGAATATTGCGCATTGTTTATCGACTCCAAATCGTCTTTTGATACAAATTTAATTGAAGAATAAGGAGTCCCACAAACTAATCAATTTAATTAGTTTAATTTATTATAGTTTATGATAATTAATAAACTTAATTTAACATGAATAATAAAAATAAAGAACATTTTGAACTCTACTTATTGTTAGTTTTCTTCAGCTGATGATATTAAATAATAAAAATAGATATTATAATAAATAATAAATATACAGGGTTGGCCATATTCGACGGAAAGATGTTTTTTTTTTCAATCATGGGAAACGTCATTATTCGATCTAACATCTCTGTCAAAAGTTACAGTGTTTGCCAGATCTTTCCGTCGAATATGGCCAACCCTGTAGATAGATATTAAATAATAAAAAAAACACAATTATGAACAGAAATAATTAGATAGAAATAAAATTAAAAACAAAAGCCACATCTATTGAAACGCTAACATAAATGTAAGTTAAAATTGAAGATATGTTATTTAAATATGTCTGTGATGAAAAAAGAAGTTACATGTCGAGAAATTTGTATGTAAAGTCAAATATTTCGAAATTTTTGTAAAATCAATACTGATTCTTTGTTCAGTGACGAGAAAAAATAGAGTCAGTGGATGAAATTGGTTAATCCCAGGCAAAAATATTGTAGTTACTGAATTCAATTTAATTAAAGAAATTCTAATAAAAAATAAAAATTGTAATTAAGTTTGATATTGTATTTATGCATGCAAATAACTTTTGAAAATATGATTTATAAATTTATATTTATAGAATCGGTGCAAGAATCTTTAGAGCGTAGGTTTGGTCGTGTCGGTGGCCGTATTCCCGTTACACCATCCGAAGCTTTTCAAAAACGTATATCTGGCGCTTCTGAAAAAGATATTGTCCATTCTGGTCTAGACTATACAATGGAGAGATCTGCTAGGGTAATTACTTAGATTAAGTTAGATCAAATATAAAATATTCAACTCAATTCTAAATATTTTTTATTTAATATAGGCTATTATGAAGACTGCCATGAAATTTAATCTCGGACTCGACTTAAGAACAGCGGCATATGCCAATTCGATTGAAAAAATATTTACTACTTATTCGGAAGCTGGCCTTGCTTTTTAAATATTTTATTACATTGTATGTATGCAGTAAGTATCGTATTAATGTGCGATAAAGATGAAGTCAGTTTTTATCATAAAAATCTCAAGAAGTAACTTAGATTTATCATTTAAAAGATATTTATGAATAACGATTATGCCATAAATTAAACGATTAAGTCATAAAGGGCAAAATATTCAAAAGTTGCGATGGAATATTTGATGCAAAATTATCACTTTTGTCGTGTTTTGCATTATGACGGTTTGCCTAGTTACAGATAGAGTCGCATAGATCTGATGTTATGATATCATTAAATAACACGAGATAAAAAAATCGACCATTTTTTTCTTCTAAGATAGGAAAGGTCCAATGCATTTTTATATTTCAATTTTTATGTATAAGATACAAAGAAATATTATACAAAGCTGCCGTTGAGACAATTCGCTATTTATAAGTAGCGGATTTATAATTCGCTATTTTCTTGAATATGCCATTTTGACGATATTGCTATTTCGATATTGCTGACGGTATTTCTAATATTGCACTTATATATAAAGAAAATTATTTATCTTACGATTTTATCTTACGACAAGAAATTAGCTCTTACAGAGCAAAAACAGCGATTAGCGATATATCTGGTCAGATATATAACGTTATGAAACATAATTGTTATACATATACGATATTCTGTTAATAAAGATATTCAATTCTGAAAGTAAATTGTCTCTTTCATATGAATGCGTAGTATACATCATTTGTGACTGCATTTGGTACATCACATATATTGATACGCTATCATAATACATAAGTATGTAGTAACAAGTATATGATAGCAAAATGCCAGCTAGCAGTATGCCAGCAATATGTCGGCAAATTCAATCACAATTGTAGAGCAGATTCCTATCCACTGCGTTTTCTTTAAACTTGGTTTTTGTTATCATGATTTGTCAAATATAATATAACAGAAAATCAGCGAGAAATGGAGCATGTCTTGCCATCATAATATAATAGCAGAAACATGATCAAAAATAGAATATGGCTTGTTATATCAGATACTAGTGACAGAAATACAGAAATCGTGCATGATGTGCTGTTACAATCAGTGATGCCAGACATGCCTCGCACTCGCACATGCGCGTCATTTACAACTTAGCGCGCAGTGCTGTAACCATTAGGTTAGATTAAAATAACGATGTGGTGCCGTGTGTACCGCGAAGTCTGCGCGCCAAACCAGACAACAGGAGGTGCGAGAAATCCTAAGAGGAAAATAGAAATGAGGTAAAGTATTTTAGATCAGAAAATGAATCGCAATGAAGTCAGGAAAAAAGCTCGTAAAAAAGGTACGTATCCGAAAATTTAGAAGATCTTGGTTAGACGAAAATATCTTTGAAGGTTGATTGGCAGAGAATGACAATAAAGCTTGGTGTAAAATTTATAATATTTCGCTTAAATGTTGTCATATAATTTATCAAGACATGTCGAATCAGCTTCTCATATAGATAATATAAATAATGTTAATGTAGAAATTGATACCTCACAATAAGAGATATGTCTAATTTCTATATATTTATAATTCTATTTCTCTTTAGGGCAACTAAGGACGCCAGTTTCATGAACGGATTAGATACTCTACCCGCGCTTTAGACAGTACGCATGCGCGAGTGTGGGGTATGTCTGGCAGCACTGGTTACAATGTAACATCAGAAATATGGGTCAAAAATATAGGTCATCGCCTGTTATACTAGACATTAATGGCAGAAACACAGCAGAAATTGTGTACAATGTGCCCTCATGTCACGACATGACATAAGAAATGTGGTAAGATTAAGATTTGTGTCTGTATTCATAGTTAGGCCTTGTATTTAAGACTTCCTTAAATTTATCATCAGATGCTTTACGAATTATTTCAATGACTACTGAGCATCTAAAAATAAATTTAAGGAAACCTTAAGTATGAGATCTGACTATAAATACGGGCATTAGTCTGTCATATCAGCTACTAATGGCAGAAACAGCAGAAATTGTTGTCCGGTTTTTAAAAAATCAATTTAATATTCTGAATTTTACATAAGATTTGTGTCAAAAATTAAACTGGTAGGAAAATATTACACATTTTTAGTTTCACTAATCATGTTATGCAGTTTTTATATTTGGCCATGACAAAAATTTAACTACGAGATAAATATTGATAGTTACATCGCATAGCGGTAAACGGAACTATGCTCCGATATAACATTTCCGTGTCGTGTTCGTAATATGTTTTTGCTTACTTTTTGAGACAGCAGCTTGATTTTTCCACGTTTTCGCCGTGCAAGCAGATAAATTCGATTTCTGATGACATTTGCCAATATAATATAATGATGTTACTAATATAATTGATAAATTAAATATTAAAGCTCGATTGAGATAAATCAATACAATCAAATAATGTCTACCTACATAATAATATGTTTCTAAAAAGTTTCTAAAAGTTTCTAAAAGATATCATTTCTGAATCTGATAACTTAAAGAAATTTCTAAAAGTCATATAAAAATATATAAATGTTGTCTAATGCGCTGTTTTTTGAGAACAGAAAGATATCACAAAAATGATATCTAAAAAATTTCTCAAATTGCATGTCTTTATGATATCCAAAGTATGTTAACATTGTATATTTCATTATGCCTACAATGTTTGCCATGTGATATGTACAAGAGCTATTATCTTTCATTATAGTTCTCTTGAAGATTTGCTTTCAAAAAATACGAGGGCAAGTCATAAGTTTTTGGAAAGACATAGTAAAACACTTTTTTTTTTGATCGAATCATTTTTATTTTTCAACATAATCTCCTTTCAGCTCGATACACTTGATTCAACGATTCTCCAACTTTTTCAAGCCGTTCGAATAATATGATTTGTCCAACTCTTCAAAATAAGCCTCTGTTTCGGCGATGAACTGCTCTCTGGTGGTGAATCTTTTTCCTCCGAATCATTTCTTCAGATTTGGAAACAGGAAATAGTCGCAGGGGGCTAATCTGGCGAATATGCTGGATGGGGAAGCAATTCGTAGCGGAATTCGTTGAATTTGGTCGAAACCATCAGTGCCGAACACGTGTGAACCCGTGCATTGTCTATAGAAGAGCACTTTCTTCTTCGCCAAATGGAGACGTTTTTTCTTTAAAATGTTGTTGAAACGGTCCAATAAGGCTGCGTAGTAATTGCCATTGATCGTTTGCTTCGACGGAAGGTAATCGATATGAATTATACCGTATGCATCCCAAAAAACTATGGCCATCACCTTTCCAGCCGACTTCACGGTCTTCGCCTTCTTCGGAGCTGGTTCACTCGGTAAAGTCCATTGTTTTGACTGTTCCTTCGTCTCGGGTGTGAAGTAATGGATCCATGTTTCATCCACAGTAATGAATTGACCCAGAAATTCATCTGGATTACGTTGAAACATCTCCAAACATATTATTGTTTTGAAATCGTCACACGGTCGCGCTTATGGTCCATAGTGCAAACGGCATCTTACCGATAGCTTTTTCATACCCAATTGTTCGTGCAAAATTGAAATCACTGTGCCATGTAATATGCCTGTGGCCTTAACAAGCTCGCGCATTTTCACTCGTCGATCAGTCAAAACAATATCGTGGACTTTATCGATGATTTCTGGCGTAGCCTCAATTGGACGTCCCGAACGAAGTGCATGTGGATATATGAACACGTTTAAATTCATTCACCCAATTGTATACAGTCGTAAATGCTGGTGTAGATGTGCTATAAACATTATTTAACTCGGCTTTGATTTCTTTCGGCGTTAAACCTTTCATGTAAATGTTTGATCACTGTACAAAACTCGTTTTTTTTCCATTTTGCATAAAATACAAAGATTGTTCACTTTAATCGTTTACAGAAATGAAACCACGCGATGAATTCCGCTCAAAATTTGACAGTAATCAGCTGAAAGATGCTACTTATCAAAAAGTAATGTGACATGACACTGCGAGTGCTCTCTGACAGATTTTCTAAGAACTTATTGACTTGCCCTCGTATGAAATATTTCTCGTATGAGTTTTCATCAGAACACAAGTCATATTTCTCATAATGCTGCACCTTTTATTCTATCTCGAATAGTTTTCAAACATGAGAATCCGAATTCCACTATGTCCGTCTGGTGGTGATCCCGTATACTGCTCGCGGGTGAATGATGAAAGATATTTTTTCCATGGTGTCTTTTTGGTAATATGAAAAGATGTCTTTTAGTCGACTTTTCGTTTTACAGAGAAGACAATAGAAAGATGACGAAAAGATGTTTTTTTTAAGTTGTCTTTTCAATAAAATTAAAAGACGTCTTATAGTCACCTTTCATCTTGCTGAAGAGACAAAACGATCATACTTTCATCATCTTTTAGACATCTTTTCTTTATCCTTTAATGTTTTGTGCTGTCTTAATTTTTATAAGTTAAGTTGAGTCTGCTTTTTGAAAATTATGGTATAAATACAAGGATATGCTCTTGCGCATGATAATGTCAGACAAGCAATGAGAATTGCTCGACTACATCACGACTACGTCATCATTATGCGGTAAATTCAAACGGTTAAAAATGAAGTAAATCGTGGTAGCGTCAATGCATTAAGAACTGCGTTCCGAATTACGCACTTACAAAGCGCATGATGCATCATTTTATTCTTGTTGATCACTAAAGAATAAAAAAGGATAAAATAATACTTTATGCGCTCATATATAATTCGGAACGCACCAAAGGATAACGAAAGGATTTTACGAGAATGATGAGTAATATAAAACGCTACGAATTAATTCCAACACCTAATATATATCAAGAGACGCGGTAACGGCTCCCGTTAAGTATATTTTTGTAGTACATAATATAATACCATGTCATGAAAGAGACGTTACAGCATATCTTTTACAGGAAGGAACTCGCTTATATAATTAAAAAAAATTATTGTCTTGTTTAAACAAATTGATGTTATAAAAAAATGCATATATTGGGGAAGAATATAAATTTTTACAATTAAAATGAGATAACAATCATGTCCGTAAGTGTCTTGATGCGTAGATATGAATATGTGCATGTATTTTTCAGTTCAATTTATGTCATTTATTCATTCAAATACATCGTCATCGTCTTCGCAAAATCTTGTCCCCTTTTACTGCACCTTTTTTCAGTCTTTCTACACTTTTTCTGAATCTTTTCTACATCTCTTCTGCACTTTTTTTACACTTATTTTCTGCCTTTTCTACAGTTTCTACACCTTTTCTGCACTTTTTCGACACTTTTTCTACACTCGTACATCTTTTCTGAATTTCTATTGCACCTCTTTTTCCGCACTTCTTTCGCATCTTTTCGGTATCTCTTCCGCATTTTTCATGTACCTTTTCTACTTTTTTTACATCTGTATTATATCTCTCACACCTGCCCCACATTAATTTCACATTTCTTTTACACCTCTCCGCATTTCTTCTCACTGTTTCCGTAACTCTTTTGCATCTCTTCCGCACCTTTTCTGCACCACTTGTACATCTCTTTTGCATTTTTTCGTTTTATATAATACATTTAAATATGAATGTAAAGTGTATAGTTCCGATCGAGTTGAAGGTCACGGGGATGGCATGGCATTGTACATCGAGAGTGCACTTTCTGCCTCTTTAAGTCATTTCGACGTACCTCCATTTAGAGTACGCGTTAACATTGTCGGCGCAATTTTCAAACTTAAGGGCAAACGTAGCGGCGATTTGTGCCTATTGCCCGTTCTCACGCTGCTGATTTTCACTATATAAAGTCATGTCTGTCGACCGCTGCCTGCTCATCTGATGTTATCATATGCATGGATGACTTAAACGTGAATCTTCTTAATCCGTTCGATCCTGCATTTGCGTCTTCTGTTGTCTTCTCTCTTTCTCAACTCATTTTCGATCTTACTCATGTCACTCTCAACACTTCGTCCATCATCGATCTAATTATGGTCATCCTCCTTCACTCTGGCGTTTGCTCGGATATTCATATTAGCGATCATTTCGCCACGCAGCGCTGCATTTTGACCAGTCTCTGAGGCATTCCCGCATGTCTCTATTGCATACCTCTATCGCATGCGTTCCGTTGACTCTTCTCGTCTCGATTATGAGTTGGCTCAGATCGATTGGTCACCTATTCGCTGTGAATCGCACATCGATGAGAAGGTGTATTTTACATCCTTTCTAATAATCTTCGATCGTCTTGTTACACTCTCTCCAAACCGCCTGCTCCCTGGTTCACCCTGCGATTCGCAAAATCATTAGCATAAAGCGCTGCGCCTTGATTAAATTCAGACAAACTCGACTCGAGGTTGATTGGCGTTTTTGCGAGCTTCGTAATAGCGTGAATATTGCTATCCGGCGCGAAAAGAGGTCATTTCTATCCTCATCCCTTTCTTCCATCTCTGATTATTTTATTCTCTGGTCACATGCTCTTTTGCATCCTTAACCACTCTCTTACATCCGGCACTTTTCCTACTTCCTGGAAACAAGCTGTCATCTTCCCCATTCCTAAACTCTGAATCCTTCCTCATCCTCTTCCTTTCGCTCTATCTACATCCCCCCTTTCTTTCCAAGCTTTTTGAGCGGATTTGTTTCCAGCAACTGATTTTCTATTTTAATTCCACAAATTATATACCAGAATGTTAATCCGACTTTAGAAGATTGCACAGTACATCCACAAAGCTGTTATACTTGTTCGATATTGTTCTTCGGTATTGTGGCTTTAACAAGGCTCTTCTTACATAAATAATTATTGATTTCTCCAAGGCTTTTGACATCGTCACCCACGAACTACTGCTTAGCTTGGACATTATGGTCTCTCCTCCTCCGCCCTTTCTCTTATCCGCTTCTTAATAGGTCGAATTCAGCGTGTGTACTTCTCTTCAATCCCCGCCCTATCTTCTCTCTAAACGTGCCGTTGCTTCTGATGTTCCCTCAAGGTGTTCCGTTCTCGACCTCTTGCTGTTCATTATATTCACCTCTGATCTACCTCTTGTTCCCATTTTTTCTAAATTCCTTATATATGCTGACAATGTTATCCTTCTAACGACTTCTTCCCTCCTAATGATTCCTCCTCGGTTGAAGCAGCTCAATCACGATCTTTATTCCATCTCTGAGTGGATTAAATCGAATTCTCTTCACCTAAACCCTTCTAAGTCCTCTATGCTTATTGCCGGTTCTCCCTGCTCACTTTCTTGTCTAACGTCCTTCTCTATTTTGATTAACTCAGCTCCTATTCCATTAAAATCCTAGGTGTCCACTTCGATTCTTCGACTGATCCTTTAGCAAGCATGTCTCTGTAAAATGCCAGGCTGCATTTCTCCGTCTTCGACTTCATTACCCTTTTCGTTATATTCTTACTATCACTCAGAAGCTCCTAGTATCTCAACCGCTCATAATCTCTCTCTTTGATTAAGCCAATGTTGTCTACATTCCCGCACTACTCAGAAACTCTTATCCCGCATCTAGAGTATACAAAATTCCTGTTTTCTCCTATAATGCTCGTAAATACGATCATTTATCCCCTTTGTTTGCTCAAAATTCATCAGCGTTTCATCTTTGTTGTCTTGTCTACCGAATTCTACATTCCAATATAGGGATATTGGGAAGGGTCCCATCTTCGCAATTTCTTACACCTTTATTCTAAACTCCACTCTCACGATATCCAACTTACCCGATATCATGATTCCATGTCTTTTCCTATTCAAACAAATTCCGTGTTGCTTTCTTCTACAATGTTATTAAATTTTATAATTTATTACTTCCCACCCTATGCTACTTTCCCTCCTTTTCTTCTTTCGGCGATGTCTCGCGTATTCTTTATGGAGCCTTGACTCTCTTATGGTTACACATCTTACTCGCATTCGTGTTGCCTCTCAGTTTTTCGCACTGCTATTATACTATTTACTTTCCACAAATGTTACATTCATTTTTATACTCAACTTTCATATTGTTACATCACATTTTATGTCAAATTTATGTTGCGTTGAACTTATACCATATCATGTTACGTTATATTTTATATATTAATATATATATATATACACACACACTCTATTCTCAATATTTCATATTGTATTGTTAATTTTTGTATTAAGTTCGTTTTGCGTTTAATATTTCTACTCTCATTATTTCGGTACGCCTTAGAACAGCAGACTTTGCTGGTGCCGCACCATTTTGTGCACCATGTAAACTTTTCTGTTCTATTTGTAACCAATTAATGCACAAATAAAATAAAATAAATAAATAAATAAATTATTAATAACAAGAACTTAATAAAAATTCAAGAAATCAATCAGAAAAAATAATAAAAATGTAAAAAAATGGCATCGAGTATAAAGATTTGGAATATCTGTACATAAAAATATTTTGTAAATATATGAAAATAATGAAAATATAATAATAAAATAATAATAATAAAATAATAAAAATAATAATGAAAATATTATTAACAATAAAAAATAACGTCACAAAAGAGATATGAAATTAAAATGCAATATTTGGATTGATGTCTTCTTTTGAACGTTTCGATTCTCTTTAGAGTCCTCTTCAGCAAGAATGATGAAATATAATTAGCTCACATAATGCCTAAGTCACTCGCAAATTGACAAAGATACAACAAGGTTAATCTAACATTTTTTTAAAAACAAATCTTATTAAAGTGATATATGCGTAAACAATTCAAATGACTTACCATCACAGAACATGAAACATTGCACTGAAGCTTTGTTGAACATATTAAAACTTAAAAAGTAGAATTTTTAAAATCATATACAAAGATCACACATTTTTAGAACACACATCCGTGTACGACGACGTGTCACTCAGATATGAAATATTCTCGAAGAGGTCACACAGTAAACATTAACGCAAATTTGTAAATATGACGAACAAAACACATGTACACAACATATACTTGTTAAGTCAACCCGATAAAAACCGCAATAAATTATTGTATAAGAATTAAAAACTGTCAAAATTATTAAAATTGTAAAATAAAGAATTACGTAATGAAAAGAAAAAATTCAATATAAAACATATCTCGTTAAAATTGTTACATTTTCATCAACAAATAAAACTTTGTCAAAATAAATTAATAAACTATAAAAAAAACTGTATAAATATAAACTGTAAAAAGGTTTCTAACATCAATCAGGAGAAATTAACAATGTTGCATAGGTATGATGCAAACCTTCTGAATATAAATTAAGACCATTCCTTTGCATGTGCATGAATGCCATTTCCGAAATCAATCTTTTGTTCAAAAATTTCTCCTTATCTAAAATTTGGACATTCTCCCAATCGAAATCATATGAAAATTCATTACGATGTAATTCCAGAGTAAGTGTCAGTGTTCCAATTTATATGTCTACGATGTTCAGATATTCTACTGGAAAGTTTCCCACATACGATCGCAATTTTTACAACAAATCTTATAGACTACATTTTTATTATCAAATTTTGGAAGAGCTTTTTTTTTTATTCTTATGAATTTATTTAATTTGTTATCGCTGAAAAACACTAATTTTATGTTGGTATTTTTACAAATCGACGAAAATTTCTCTGATGTAAAATCAATATATGATAACAAAAACCAATATACGATCACTAACCGTATCGTCATTTAGGACATTGTTATTAAAAAATTGATTGTTAAACCAATATTTTAGATAACTATGAATCGTGTTAAAAACAAATTTTGCCGGATAGTCATTATTTGGTATGTACAAATAATGAACTTAATACTATTATAATGAAATTTTGGATCTGAAAGTAACATAACTCTGTCCAAATATCCATTATGACACCTTTTTTATGAGAAACAGGATGTGACGAGTAAATAGTTCAGGTACCGTCCTGAAAATGTTGTGGTATCAATCTAACTCTAAACAGTTATTGTTATTAATAATGGTTACATCTAAGAAATTAATACTATTGCCTCCTATTTCCAAGATGAATTTCAATCTCGGATGAAACGAAGTAAAAGTTGTCAAAATAAAATCATGATATCAACATATCTGAAATAAAAAGGCAATTGAAATAAAAGGGCAAAAGCTTAACATTAATTGCTATTGCTTTAGTCTCTAAGGCTTGCATGAATCTACTATAATAGGAAATAAAGGCGATCCTATTGGTATGCCAAAGTTCTGTTTGTATGTTGAAATCGCGCTCTCAGTAGCGTTGATATAGAGGGCGAGACGCGTGTTATCGACCAAGTAGCGAGTTAGAGGAAGGTGCCGGAATGGCAGCCTGTGAACGACGGAAGAGGACGAGATCGGATCTCAAGCTGAGCCAATAGAATTTCCCGCCAATAGAATTTTTGCCTTTTTTACTGCCGTTGTTACTGCGAATAATTCCGAGCCGTATGCTCTTAATGTTTTTGTAATAAAAGTAGTGTGTTCGTGTAAAATACGAAGAAGTGTCTAATATTATTGAGAATCTTACGATTCCGAAACCGCGGCTGCAACATTCTGATGATCATGACAGAACTGGGTAATTTTGTTGTAGCCGTTTTATAGCAAGCACAGATCGTAATACGTAAGAAAGTAGACATGGAATAAGTAAAGTTAACGTTAAGAATAACACGATCCGCCTTTACGAGAGTGTACACTTCCTTCTGGACTGAGCAGTCGAAGGAATCGCCGGACATAACCTCAATGCAAGTCAGCTTTGCATTGCTACGAGACAAACGAGCTTAATGAGCTAAATCAGAAGCTGCAGACCTTAATGATCGAAGCTGGAGAGCCTGAAGAAGCCATTGGAAGAGAGGTACAGCATGCAGATGAGTATGCCACGAAATACCATCAAGCAAAGGTCGGGCTAATCTGTCTATTAGAGCGGAAGAATGAACTCGAAACGCCGACACCGGTTCCGCTGCAACGGACTACCACGACAACACAGGAAAGTATACGCGCATTGAAATTGCCGAAAATTGAATTAAGAAAGTTTGGCGGTGATATCAAAGATTGGCTTCCGTTTTGGAGTACTTTTAAGAAAATTCATGAAGACGCGACGTTGTCGAGGGAAGATAAATTCCAATATTTAGTACAGTCTATGGTAAAAGACTCGCGCGCATTTGAAGTAGTGAATAGTTTTCCACTAACGGCCGGTAATTATGAGAAAGCCATACACAGCCTCGAGTCTCGATTCGGCAAAAAAGACTTATTGATTGAATATTATGTGCGCGAACTTTTAAAGTTAGTCTTAAGGAAGAATAAAAACATGTCTCACAATCACTTATGATAAATTAGAGGCACATATACGAGCACTTGAAACTTTAGGCGCGACAACAGAAATGTACATGGCAATGAACAAGGGCTCAATTAATTCCTCATTCTGACGCATCTGTTGTAAATGTTACTGCAAAAGATCGTCTTACTAGTCTAATGACTTTTCTAGGAAGAGAGGTCGAGAGCGAGGAACGCATTCAAATGGCAAAAACATGCTTCGAGAGCAACGATTTTCAGATGACAAAGGACAAAAATAAAAGGAAATCAAAGAGTGAACGAGATCCAGAGATAGCGACAGCGTCTAGCTCACTATCGGCGAAAGAAGCAAAGCCGCAGCAGTGTATATTTTGTAGAGCTAATCATGGCAGCTTGAGTTGTGAAAAGGCCAGAAAATATGATTGTGAAACGGCCAGAAGTATGGTCTTAGAGAAGAGAATCCAAGCTGTAAAAGACAAGCAGGGCTGTTTCAATTGTCTAAAAGTAGGGCACAGCTATAAAAGATGCCGTAACAAAATAAAATGCCCTTGGTGCAGCAAAGGACATTGCTTGCTGATGTATAGAAACCTGTCGAGCAAGGATGAGACCAAGCAAGCGGATGAGAAGAAACCGAAAGAACCAGCTTTTCACGAGGGAAACAGTTGTCTCGTTAATGTCTCTTCAAATACAAAAATGTTTCTGCCTACACTAAAAGTCAAGATGCGAAGTCCAAAAGGCTTGGTGAATGTTCGCGCCGTCATAGATACTGGCTCGCATAGATCTTATGTTTTGGAAAAAGTAGCCGAGCGGAGCAGCAGAGAGCTTGGATAGGAGACTGAGAGCGAACAGACGATGGTACACTTGTTGTTTGGAGGAACTAAAACCAAACCTCAGAAACACAAAACTTGTCGGATCTACATCGGCAACTTAGATGGAACATATAAATGCGACTTCGTAGCTTTGCAACAAAACATTATCTGTCAGGACGTCCCTTGTAATATCGATGATACTTGGATGGATATACTTGAGAAAAAAAACATACGCTTGAGCGACACCGGTGAATGTCAAGAATCCATTTCACTATTGATTGGAGCTGATGTTGCTGGCAAAGTATTCACAGGAAAAGTCCTACAGATAAATCAAGGAATAACAGCTTTAGAAACTAAGCTTGGATGGACAATCTTAGGTAGGAACATAGACAATGACAGTGGCACCGATACTACGTTGATGATTATGTCGATGTTCACTCAAGAAGCCAACATATCAGATTTATGGAGACTCGATGTCTTGGGCATCACGGATCCTATTGAGAGTGTTACTAAAGAGGCACGTCAAGCTGAAATAAAGACCTCATTTCAA
>NW_011626741.1:73638-84267 GCF_000204515.1 Acromyrmex echinatior | reverse complement strand
CTGCATAAGGAAGTTGGGACTGAGGGTGGCTCCTGCAAAAACGGAAGCAATATTCTTTTACGACGGAAAAAGCGGAGTGATCCCTCAGGCACATATCGTGGTGGACGATGTCCGTGTCCCGGTGGGGCCCACTATCAAGTATCTGGGTCTCACCGTGGATGGTCGTGAAGAGCTGCCTCAATCGACCGCCTACGATGGGGGCCACGGTGAGCCAGATCCTGCCGTGAATACCGGAGAGTCCGGGCGCCCGCGGCCTCCCTTTCAGACGAGCGAAGGCCTTCGTCATCTCCTCCCCAGTGACGCTCAGCTCCTCCGTCCATCCGGACGGGGGGTCGACCTTCTCTGGGATATCCCTCTCCCTGTTGCAAAGAAATGGCCTTAATTTACGTTCAGATACAGAAGGTCTGCATCATACCTATGCAGCATTGATAATTTTTCCTGACTGTGTGAACATGTTAGAAATCTTTTTACATTTATACTTTATTAATTTATTTTGACAAAGTTTTATTTGTTGATGAAAATGTAACAATTTTAACAAGATATATTTTATATTGAATTTTTTCTTTTCATTATGTAATTCTTTATTTTACAATTTTAATTATTTTGACAGTTTTTAATTTTTATACAATAATTTATTGCGGTTTTTATCGGGTTGACTTAACAAGTATATACATGTATTTTGTTCGTCATATTTACAAATTTGCGTTAATGTTTACTGTGTGGCTTCTTACTTCGAGAATATTTCATATCTGAGTGATACGTCGTCGTACACGGACGTGTGTTCTAAAAATGTGTGATCTTTATATTTGATTTAAAAAATTCTACTTTTAAAGTTTTAATATGTTCAACAAAGCTTTAGTGCAATGTTTCATGTTCCGTGATGGTAAGTCATTTGAATTGTTTACGCATATATCATTTTAATAAGATTTGTTTTTAAAAAAATGTTAGATTAACAATGCTGCATCTTTGTCAATTTGCGAGTGACTTAGGCATTATGTGAGCTAATTATACCTGTATCATTCTTGCTGAGGAGGACTCTAAAGAGAATCGAAACGTTCAAAATAAAGAAGACATCAATCCAACATCTGAGTATTGATTGTTCACTAAATAATTGTACCGTTTATCGTTGCTGACTCTCATTAGCCTACTGTATTTACCTTTTTGTATTGTTTAAAATTCGAGTGTCCTAATATAATTATTCTTAATATTATATTATAACATTTTATTAAAATGTTTGAAACGATTCTATTAAATCATAATTAATTTTAATTATCATTGATATCTACGTATTATTGACTAGTTAGAGTGCGAATGACTGTCTTAGCAATTTTTAGTTTAAATTACAATTATAAACAAGACGGGCATGTCAAGTATGCTACTGCTGAAGATCTTGCTTTTCGATTTTTTATTTCTACAATTTTCTATTGGTAATCGATGTAAAAATCCTTTTCAGTTTCCGCGCCTCTTATTACACTATCTATTGCATTTCGTTCTCTCATTAATGTGTTATTATACTTAATATACTTCAAATGTTATTTGTACTTTGTGTAGTATTATAATTGTGAAAAATTATTCCATACAACATTATTTAAAAGGACGTCTACATAAGAATGCCTTCAAAATGCCGTTCGGAGAACTGTATTCTATGGGACTGTTTAAATAGAGATACTTGAAATATTTTGATTTCACTTCTTTTTTTATGATATTATCTCTGGTATCTTTTTTCTGCAAAATATACTTGACGCCTTTTTTTTACATTTTTAATGTCTTTTCCGATAGTGTTGGCGCTTGTCAGTGTTTAGCGTGTGATGCCAGCCCGTTGGCTTGCGAGGTGATTGCGACGTGATCACGGCATGATTGCGGCGTGCCATGTCGCTGATGAAGCCCATCGAAGGGGAGGGCATGCGCGCGACTATCCTGTTTGCGTGCGGATCCGCCGCGCTTCTAGATTTTTCGGTGCTTCCGTGTGCGTCTTCCTCGTTTGATAACACGTGCACGACCGGTGCACAAGAATCTTATTATTTTAACTTTATGATAGAAGACGCGAGTGTAATTCAAGACACATTAAAAGGATTTTTATATCAAGGCAAAGTTCATTTTATCTTTTATCACACGCTGCCAATATCGACATGGACAAGCCACAAGGCATGAGACACAGATCTCGGATTAAGAGAAAATAGTGTTATACATAACGCAAAGGGGACATCGAGGTCCTCTTCCTAACAGATAGATTTCAAATTTTTGTTAAGTATTATTTTCATGTATTTACAAAATGATTTGATTATGTAAAGATGTTGCAAAATATACTTGATGGATATACATGTAAGTCTAATTATACTTGTATCATTCTTGCTGAGAAGGACTCTAAAGAGAGTTAAAACATTCAAAATAAAGAAGACATCAATATCTGAGTTTTGATTATTCACTAAATAATTGCGCCGTTTATCGTTGCTGACTCTCATTAACCTATTATATTTATTTTTTGTATTGTATAATTAATATTATAGTATAATTCATTCTAATTCATTCTTAGGAAAGGATATTAGCACATAAACAATGTAATTTCGAAATATGTTACAAGGAATACATATAAGTCCCAATTTCACGTATAACTCGCTTTTAAATCTATTTGGTAATAAAGTCCCTAATCCGCAAATGAGTTGTACATTATTTTTAAAAATTTTTATTAAGTAAGAAATATAATATTTAGATTTCTATTTTCATGAGAATCAAGTTTAATCAAGGACAATAATATTATGTCGAAAAATAACTGTTAATATTACTGTAATAAATTTCAATTTTTATTATTACAATAAAAAATTTAAGGATTAAAAATTTAGTATTAAAAGGTATTAAAAATTTTTCTTTATCGCATAGAAAAATATTTGTATGTGTGCCTATTGAATATGAAATGTATAAATACTGAAATAATAATTTGAATATATAAAATTTCTTTAATTTGAGAAAAATAGCTTCTCCTGGAGAACAGTGGAAGCAGTCTTAGGATCTGATGTGCAACCATGATCGCTGTGTCATCCGCAAATGTATCGATTGTAGCTTGTTTATTTATAGATCCGCCGTATATAATAGATATAATTCGGGAAAAAATGTGTTAACTATGTGTTAACTAAATTGATTAATTCATATACTGTTTATAAAAAGATAACACTACAAAATGCATGAGATATCAGCATACATTTATCTTGTTCAAAAAAGATAAAAAAGCGCTGTGGATACGTGCTTTGCAAAAAACATTTTATTAAATTAAAATATAAAAACTAGGTATGTATTTTTGTAAATCTTTTAAAGTCCTAAATAAAAACTACTATTTGAACCTACTAATTTGAACGATACGTATCAGGCATATAGAAGATGTGATATCAATAATGGGTGCTAAATTTGTCACCAAGTTAAAATCCCATAAATAAAAATTATACTTAATTTGAACGGTACGTATCAGGTGTGTAAAAAATCTGATAATGAATAATTTTACATTATAATCTTTAAAAATTATTACCTCGCTCAATTTAAATTGTATATGAACCTTGAACAACATTCTTATACAAAATTAAAAAATGAAATCCAAATCCATTGCATTATCTTTTCAATCTAAAAGTTATCATAGAGAATTGAGAGAAGGAACAAAACAGAACAAAATTTAAAAAGTTTAAATAAAACAATTTTCATGTATTAGGTGTTGGAATTAATTCGTAGCGTTTTTTAATGAAAGAATGTTATTTATTTCACATGAGCATTAAAAAATACATTAATGAAAGTACTTCCCATCACTTGTAAAACGCTACGAATTAATTCCAACACCTAATAAAAACATTTGGCGCTGCTGGATCGAAAAAAAATATGTAGAGTCATTACAATAAGAATAATATTACAATAATATTATAATAAAACCGTGCAAATTAGAGTGAATATATGTTATTTGTGTCTGTTTTATACAAAAAAATTTTCCTTTCTATTTATTCTATACTATCTTTCTTATTTATTATACTACAATATATACAATACCTAATCATCGTTTCGGCTGCTCTTTACAACCATCTTTAGGATAATCCATATAAATTTAAGTTCACATTAAATAAATAAGTGCAGGAGCATTTCCCAAAACCTTGAGTGGTTCGTCATTGAATTATGAACACAGCTTTCCTTAATCAACATCATTGTTATGTACGGTTTTAAGAAATTGCACTTTCATTCTGTTACAAACGTATTCAACGAAAATCATATAATTCTATATAGTCTTCAGCGATAATCATATAATTCTATATCATATTAGATAATCATTAGACATGTGTCCACGTCGGCGTCCAAAAATTATTACAATAATAGTCGAGACATGAGAGCAGAAGAACGCCATTGCTGGGACGTCATTTACACAATTCACACATACGTTAGACAAATTCACAGAGTACATTACACAAACTGATATTTTCACACAGTACGTTTATACAAACTTATATTTTCACTAATGGATCCCAAACGTAATGCTAATCAATTCCGAAGGTGAATCGCTCATGTCTCAACTCTAATTATTAGGAGTACAAATTAGTTCAGTCCGTTTTTTTGTGTTCAAAATTTCAAAACAAATGAATGAACAGATTAATTAAAGTATTGTCCATCGCTGGCTACTACTTTTTCCCATCTCTCAGGCAATTTTCGAATTCCATCTCGAAAAAATGACTCGTCTTTGGAGGCGATTCCAATTTTGGAGCCAATTTTCGATTTCTGCGAAAGAAGTGAACCAGTGACTTGCCAAATCCTTCGGAACAACCAGTAATCAGAAGGAGCAATGTCCGGAGAATACGGCGAGTGCGGTAAAACATCTCATTTGAGCGTTTCCAAATATTTTTTTACGACTTTTGCGACATGAGGCCGTTGTCATGAAGAAAAATAACTTTATCATGTTTTTGCTCGTATTCCGTTTTTCTCGCAATGCACAGCTCAAACGAATCAATTGTAGCCGATACCGATCGCCCGTAATGAAATCGCCAGGTTTCAGCAGCTCATAGTAAACAACACTCTTTTGGTCCCACCAGATACAGAGCATGATCTTCGAACCATGAATGTTCGGCTTTGGTGTTGATATTGAGGTCGATGGCAACGATTGACCGGGCTTAGCGTAGTATTTTTTCTTCTTGGGGTTGTCGTAGAATATCCACTTCTCATCTCCAGTCACAATCCGGTGCAAAAAACCTTTTCTTTGTTGTCTTTGAATCAGCTGTTCGCAAGTGAAAAATCGCCTTTCAACGTCTCTCGGTTTCAGTTCATAAGGCACCCAATTTCCTTGTTTTTGAATTATTCCCATGGCTCTCAATCGTGCAGAAACGGATTGTTGAGTTACTCCCAATGATTCTGCAAGCTCCTCTTGCGTTTGACTCTGATTTTCTTCGAGTAATGCCTCTAATTCTTTGTTTTCGAATTTTTTTGGCTGTCCAGAGCGAAGCTTGTCTTCACGCTGAAATCTCCATCCTTGAAACGTCGAAACCATTCCGTACATGATTTATCAGTTGGAGCAGTGTCACCATAAACTTCGACAAGCTTCGACTTCGACTTTGATGGGCTTCAGTTGCACTTTTCTTCCAATTAAAGCAGAAAATTAGAACCTCCCGCAAATGCTGTTTGGTTAACACAAAATTCGACATTTCACAGTAAAAATCAAGGTTTTTGTATGAAACTCAAAGCAATATAAACTGAATATTATTAGCAGATGTCTAACCTCTCTGAAAACGCCAAAATCAGTTGTCACTATGAACCATTCACAACGGCCGGAGCCATCTTTTGGAAAACGGACCGAACTAATTTGTACTCCCAATATAATGA
Source organism: Acromyrmex echinatior (assembly GCF_000204515.1). The sequence continues at coordinate 78,432 of NW_011626741.1, read as the reverse complement.
CTCCGGAAAAATGTAATGATAAAATACTAAAACATAAATACAATAATAACGTAAGTATTAGACATAAATAATGTCTATAATATAGGATTAAAAGAATTTAAAAAACAAGATACGATAGGAGTAAATATAATCAATGTGACTACGTGCGAGTGAGAAAAATAATATCTATAATATATAGAATTGAAAGAATTTTAGAAACAAAATATGATGGAAGAAAGTATAATCAATGTGAATACGTACGAGCAAGTAATACAGCGCGCAAATTAGAATTAAGTATGGGACATAAGTATTTAAGTTTTGAATTCTTTTATGTGTGTGATGTGAAAATTATTAAGTTTAATTGGTAGTACTGCAATACCATTGTAATTTTTTAAAAATTGTGCGAGAGCGCACCGCGCGGAAAGGTTCGAGTGAGAAAACGGCACAAGGTTGAAATGATGCACGACAGTAAAGAGAACTCCGTTTTTTTGTAATTTAACAAAAGAATTTTCTTTAATATGATCAGTTACAGAGTCAAAAAATATAATTAATTAAATATTAGATTAACAAAATATTAAATGCGGTCACCTTTTCCAAATGATATTTTGGAATCGCGGTAATGGAAAATCTCGGCGATTTTCTCGGCACTTCTCGAAAGATTCGTTTTATCGTGATTTCACTAAGCGGTTAGCACGGCGATTTTACGAAGCGGTATAGTAGCGAGACTATGATTCTAAGACCTCGAAGAACTTTTTAGAAGTAAACTTTAAGAACTCTAAGCTGTGTAAGCGGTGTAAATAAACGGTTTAAGCGATGTAAACTATCTAAGCAATCTGCCCTGTGGACCGGCGAAATCGAAGCATTTATTGCTTCCGGTCCGGGCTTTCTTCTTGGGAGAAATCCAATTAAATTTTGCCACAATCGTAATTATCACGTGGCATTGGTTGTACAAAATTGATTGGCGCTTTCGATTCTTTTCTAGCGACGTTCAACGTAACAGTCATGCGCGACAAAAAATCCGTACGCGGGATTGGTGACAGCGCGTGACGTATTCGTCGGAGCGCGGCGCTCGCGTGCGCGAATTGAATTGTTCTAGAACTTTCGATGGTCCGTTGCCGATGCCTGTTTGCGTGTACCGAATTGTTTTGAAAAGACTAAAGAACAATGAATCTCTGACGAGGCTTAATGTCAGGCTCGAGATGAAATCACGAGCTCGCCTTGTGCGTGCGCTCAATAATAATTACTGTCGGTCGACCGAAAGAATTCTTACCTTTTTTTTCGAATTACCGATCTCAAACAAAAATATTCACCATATATATTTAACCACCTTTTTAAATGCATTCAAATTAAATTTATTATTACGTTTGAACGGTTTTTATTGTTTTATTTTTAGATCCAGCAACGCCAAGCGTTTTTACACGAAAATTTTTTAATTTAAATTTTTTAATTTTGTCCTTAATTCTCTGTGATAACTCTTGGGTTGAAAAAATAACGCAATTTGGATTTTATTTTTTAATTTTGTACAACAGAGTTTTGTTTAAAGTTCATATATGATTTGAATTGAGCGAGGTAACAATTTTTAAAAATTATAATATAGTGCCAATTATTGATATCAGATATCTTTTATATACTTGATACGCACCGTTCAAAGTATTATACAATTTTTTTTTATGGGATTTTATGGGAGTACAAATTAGTTCAGTCCGTTTTTTTGTGTTCAAAAATGCATTTATTTCAAAACAAAATGAATGAACAGATTAATTAAAGTATTGTAACCATCGCTGGCTACTTTTTTCCATCTCTCAGGCAATTTTCGAATTCCATCTCGAAAAAATGATTCGTCTTTGGAGGCGATCCAATTTTGGAGAAGTGAACCGGTGACTGCTCCAAATGCCATTTTTTTAATCAATCATGATTTAATTTAACATAATTTTGATATTATCCTTGTTCAACTTAAATTGTGAATAACTTTTGTATATGAATGACTTTGCTATTCCAGAGCTATTTTAGAAACGTTCCAGACATATTTTGTAACTTTTATGAAATATTTCGTTTTTCAGTTAAATATTTCTGTGATACAGTTAAAATATTATCTGAGAACTTTCGGTGCTATATGGGTTAATTAAATCGCGAAATGTAAAGATTCATATTATAACAATAGATTGTAGGAAATACTATTTGCCTAATAATGCTAATGCTATATTTAATTATGCTATGTATGATAGTACTAAAGATATTAATGGTTATTGTAATAAAGATTCGAATGTAATAATGTAGTTAAGACTGCCCTTCTTCGCAATTATAGCATTATAATTCTGATTTCATCTGAAAAATGAATAACAAGTAAGAATATATGTGCAATCTTTTAATAAGATATGGCTTTATTGTATCTATTTATTTATTATATTTCTATCTCTCTGAAATTCACGAAAATAGAAAAATATTCTTCTTGGATGATACATCGCTATCCTCGCTAATGTGAATTAGTTCTTTTAAAATCTGTGGGTATATAATATTTAGTAAAATTGTATTAATGACATAGAAAATTAAATTCATACTGTTAAGAAAATTATGTATTTTTCTCTCTTCTGGTTTTTCACTCATTTATATAGTCTTCAATAGGTTTATTCCGCTAAAAAATAACAAAAAAAGTGATCAAATACATGACTCGGCAAAGTCAAATTTTATGAAGTAAAATTTTATGCCGAGTATATCATATATCTTTCATCATATATATTTAATCATCCTTTTTTTATTTTTTAATTAAATAAATCTAAAGAAACTATTTGAAAAATGTATCAGTAATACGTAGGCTGCTGGAAAAGTTTCTGCAAACAATATGAAAAAAAATATGTAAAATTCGGTAAATGGCTTTATTGTTTTTCGAAGTATTCGCCTTTAAGATACATTTTTGCATACGCTCGAACCAATTTTCGAAGCATTTTTTCCACTCTGAAGCTGTATTCTCAGAAATCAGTGTACGAAATGTTTCAACAGCTGCTTCAAGCGATTCAAATCGCCCATCACGCATCTTCTTTTTAATGTTTAGGAACAAAAAGAAGTCATTAGGTGATAAATCAAGTGAATACGGAGTTATCAATGAGTCATCAATTCGACATTTTTACTGAATAAAAAAATCAATGGTTTGACGTGCTGTGTGACGAGCTGGCGTTGTTATGATGAAGGATGATGCGACGATTCCGGTTTGTTCTACGCAATTCATTTATGACTTCTGGCAAACAAATTGTTGTATAGTAATCAGTGTTTACAGTCCTTCGATTCTCTAAAGCCACGGTTGTCACATGTCCGGTCTAAGAAACAAGCAATCATTTGCTTGACAGCATTGCGTGAACGAATAACTTTTGTTGTTTCGGTTCATTTTGAAATACCCAAACAGTGGATTGTTGTTTACTTTCGGATTTATACGAATAGATCCATGTTTCGTCCCCAGTAATGATGTTGTAGACCAAATTTGACCGATCTCGGTTGAATTTCTTGAGCATTTTTTTGCTCCATTTAACACGAGCCTGTTTTTGAGCTTCGGTCAAATTGTGTGGGATCCAACGACTGCAAAGTTTCCGTACGCTCAAGTGATCATGTAAAATCGTATGTATTGCTTTCATGTCAATGCCTAAGGATGACTCTCGTGGTATGTCATATGTCGGTCTCGCTCAATAATTTCACGCACAGCATCAACATTAGTGGTAACAACAAACGTGGATGGATGATCTTCACGGAATTCGTCGCAAAGAAAGGTACGTCCACGCTGGAATTCGACAAACCAATTATAAACGGTCCTATTGGATGGGGCTTTATCCCCAAAAGCCAAATGAAGTCGATCGATGCATTGTTTCGGAGTTAAATTACATTTGTAATCGTAAAAAATCATTGCCCAAAAATTTTGACGCGAAATTTACATTTTCTCACAAAATAATTTCTTTTAAAATACTATGCAAACAAAACTAGTTGGCTTGGGTACAAACTGTCAACTGAATTATAGGTTAAAAACGTCTAATTTTACGAATATGATAGTAGCAGAACGTTGGCGTCATTGGAAGTATTAGATTGCAGAAACTTTTCCAGCAACCTACGTATTACTTTCAAGATAATATGGAAAGTCATTGTTCACATTATAATTATCATATTGTAATTTTTAATTATATATTATTGCAGAATAACATATTATAACATATTAATAATAAAAAATTAATTTTAATTATTTAAAATAAAAATCATGTGGGAAAGAAAATATTTTAATGATATTTGCCGGAAAATGTGCTCCCAGCATACTTTTTGTATCGCGATGTTCCTGGGGCACAGCGTTACGTGAGCGATCGGCGGCTCGGCCGCCGAGTCTCGAGTGGTAGTGGGGGTCGCCTCAGGAATCTGTCCGAAAATGGGCAACTAATTCCGAGCACTGTTATAGAATATGAATAAATAGTTCACGCTTTAAATAATATCGAAAATGCTGCATTACATGACAAATAGACGAATACGTGATTAATAATTTGTATGTGTGAACTGTTTCAACATTTCGGTCTTCAGCGTATGATTGATTCGTTCGACGATTATCGGTTCAAAGAAAAAGAAAATTTCAGAAATATGAAAAGATCTCGATTTAACAATTGAGGTTGAGGTTTCTGGGAACCCAGTATGTATAGTTAGGATTAAAAATGATGCAATAGATGTTCGATAACGGTTCAATAGATGTTTGACATTGATTCGAAAAATGTTTTTGACAGTGATTCGATAGACGTTCGACGATCGGGTCGGTTAGGCGGGCTTATATGCACGCCGCCCTGTCCGGGGGCGTTT
>NW_011626741.1:34918-62627 GCF_000204515.1 Acromyrmex echinatior | reverse complement strand
AATATGATGCTGATACAAAATCGTTAGTATTTCAAGGTTATGTTGTTGACAGATGTCCAACCTTACGATATAATGTTTTACAGCAGACAATTTTATCTATAGCTTGCTAGTGACGCCATCTTTTGTCAAACGGCGGAAACTTATTTGTACACCTAATATATATATTTATATATATATATATATATATTTATTTATGTGTACATATGTGTGTATATATATATATGTATATATATATATATATTAGGTGTACAAATAAGTTTAAAACGTTTTTAATGAAATTTAATATTTATTTATTTAGAAACGAAAACACACTTAATTATCAAAATAATCTCCATTATTATCTATGACCTTTAGCTATCTTTCGGGCAGCTTGCGAATTCCAAAAGCGAAGAAGGTTTCATCTTTCGATGCGGTAATATTATCCACCCATTTTCTCACTTCTTCAAATGCTCGAAAGTGTACACCAGACAAGGCGTTTTGCATTGACCGGAATAAATGATAATCAGAAGGGACTATGTCTGGGCTATACGCCGGGTGCGCCAGAACTTCCAAACGAAGAGCTAGCAACGTTTTCTTTACAGGTTTACCAAAATGAGGCCTAGCGTTGTCATGAAGCAATTTCGCAAGACGTTTTCCTTTGCCAGTAAATGGACGATTTCGTTCGATTTCTTGATTTAAACGGATCAATTGTTGACTGTAGCGATCACTGTTAATCGTTTCATTCGAATGGAGCAGTTCATAATATAGCACACCCTTCATATTCACCAGATGCATAGCATAACTTTGCTGCTGTGGATGTTGCGTTTTGGCGTTGATGTAGTGGGTTGTCTTGGATCCACATAATGTTTTCTCTTTTTAGGATTATCGTAAAAAATCCACTTTTCATCACCAATCACGATTTCCCACAAGAAAGATTTTCTATGCTGTTTATTGTACAGATTCAAACACTTCTCAAGACGATCATTTTTGTGTTTTTCACTTAATGCATGCGGCACCCATTTTCCTTTCTTCAGAATCTTTCCCATCTGTCGTAAACGAATTGAAATATCTTGTTGAGTTACTCCAAGTTGCTGTGCAAGTTCGTTTTGTGTTTGACATGAGTTTTGATCGAGTAATACTTGCAATTCATTGTTTGTAACCTTCTGAGGAGCACGACTACGTTCTCTATCGCTAACATCAAAATCATCCTCTTTAAATCGCCTAAACCAAAACTCACACGTACTTTTGGATACAACATTGACTCCAAGAACAGAACAAATTGATTCATATGCTTTAGCAGCGCTTTTTCCTTGATGAAATTCGTATCGAATGCAGTGTCGAATAAATTGCTTGTCGCTCGCCATTTTAAAACCATTTAATTTTGAGGTTAAGTTTCCTATTTTGTGAAGTCAATTATGTTTTTTAATGATACACATTAAGCGCCACTATATATCAAAAGAGCGCGAAAATATTTGAATTCTAAGTTTAAATTATACGTTACACAAAAAACGCATTAAAACTTATTTGTACAGGTTAGCTTCAATTTATGGCCCATCTTGAGCAGATAGAGTGGATTAAACTGAATCGAAAAGTCCTCTACCATTTTGCAATGCTCGCAATAGTTAACGAGATATTAACGTTTAAAGATAGTCGAATACGCGTGTCTGCTCAATCGACTATTGCCGAAGGTACGGCAATAGTCCACCGAGCGCACGAAGCGAAGGCCGCGAGGAGTGGAGATGGCCTACCAGGCGCGCTTCGTTCAAGCTTAGAGGCTCGTGGCGATGAGCGGGACTTGGCGCTTGCCCCTCTCCGCGTGCCAAGCTATCGATAGCGAATATTCGGCGGTTTAGAAATAATATTTCGATTGCGAAAATGGGGAAATGATCAAGAACTGTTAGAAAAAATTCAGTTTAGTTCATTCTGAAGCATGCACATATACAATACAGAAAAATTATATACATAAATATTATTTATTTCAAGTAAATAATAAGAGTATTTTAAAATTATGTTATCAAGAAAATATTCTTTAATGATATAATCCTCACTCAAAAAAAGAAGAATAAAAATTACGTTCTCTTTTAGCACTAAAATGATATTTTTCTGCATTTTCCTACATTACCGCTCATGGAAATGGACATCCGCATAAATTTCGAATGATCGTGTAAAAAATTAAGACATAGAACAGCAATTGTATTGTGACGTCCCCGTCTGTGACATCACAACCATCCAACATTTTTTCCAATAGCACTAAGTCTAAATAATTAACATTTGTAATAATACACTTCTAGCACTAAGATTTATGAAATAATAATAAAGCAAGCTGCGTCCCTACACATAAGCGTACATCTAAGAGATACGTTCTTGTATATCTCCTCCTTGGATGAGGCCCTGTCTTGAGCAGATGGAAGAACTGAGAACCCCACCACCAATGCAGCGCGCCATTTCGGTATGGTGAAAGAACCGATGCGCGCTTACCGCGCGTAGGAGCGACCGGGCAACGCTTAATAAGAATTTGGGCACCGCTTAGAGCAGTCGCTACAGTTCTCTACTCCGCGTAACTTTCGCAACAAGTTCTTTATTCGCGATCTAAATCAAGCAATCTTGTTGTAATGACGACATTTGCGAATTCAACCTTTAACTGTAAACTTAGTTTATTTCATTAATTTTAGTTTATTTCATTAGTTTAATCTATAAGAATATTATAACTTTAACAACATTATAGTATTCAAGTGAAATATACATAATTACTAGCCAATTCACGATTATTTTTCACTTAATAAATCCTTAAAATAATCCTTAATCTAAATAACAATCGCCGCGACGCACTTTTAACATTAATAATTAAAACGCAATGCTCATCGACTGCCACGACGACGAAGCCTTTTCTGACAGAGCCTACTCCGAAGGAAGAAAGGAAGGAAGGACGTGGTCAACCCTTTCGGCTTTTCACCTGTATCCGAAATACCTGATTAAATAATTTATACTGGTAATATAAATTTTAACCAGCAATAAAGGAAAGAAGCAAAGATTCTATATACTGCGGCGGAGTGACGCCACGAGACCGACGCTATTTTTTCGCGACAGACCAGCGCCGATGCACATGTGGTGACACTTGAGTAAGGATCACTCATGCCTTAGAGTCTTGTACGTGTGGATCTATTGATTCTTTATTCTGCATTCTAGGCAGATGCCGTTTTGATTTATAACTTTTGCGACGCGCTACGCAATATTAGTTAAATAACAATAATAATCTATAAACAAATTCCTCACGCGAACAACATTATCTTTCTCATTTATCCCGACTTGACGCAGCATAGTTGAATTATAGTGCGCTGTTGGTGGTCGCTTCAATTTGACAAAGCATTATTATTAATAATAGAATTCAATGGCGCGTATCCACAAGGAACTCCACACATGTACCCCCTCCCCCCCCCCCCCGATTCTTGCGATGCGATCGAATAATAATCAACCACCGTATCGTGCATAGTTGAACACCGCTATTTGTTGCATGATTTCTTTCTTCCTAAATCGCATAGCAAATACTTCGGTTTGCAGAGAATTACGAAAATAATCCTTTATTGAACCGTCACTCTCTCGATCACGTAACTCTCGATATGTACACATAGGAGATCAATATATATGCAGCAATTGTAACGCAGTATTACCGACTAATAGATTTCCCGTTGCATGCTCCGCATTTACGGATGTTATAATATTTATAACTTCGAACAACATTTAATCCACACCGGAGATAACCTTTACATCAGAGACGTGTCGACCATTATCCCAGCTGTGCCAGTTAAATCACGACAATTAGGTCGATAAAGTACACATGTATCTCCCGAGGGTCAGACACGACAATCTTATCAGGGAATTACCTTATCAAGCGTGATAACTCGATACCACGCTCGATACCACGCTGTGTTGTATGTCTTTTTTCTATCGCTATAGTCTTAATAACGCCATAATCTGTGACGAATACTATGAAGGCTCCCTACGACCGTAGTTTCTAACACAGTATATTCGCGCCATTATATTCTTATCAGCTCTAGAGAAATTCGAACAGTGCTGCATATGCGAAATAATTATCCCGCGAAACTGATTCATAAATTCGTGCATCACTTGCACCTGTGAACTTCGCGAATTCGTGGAATACCTATCATTCAGGAGATAGGCCGTACGATAACGCTGAACTGACTATATTGTCCATCAGCGAGATGCGACATCGCGAAATTGGATTCATTTAATTAATTTAACTCAAGATCCACCGTAAGCTGCAGCTTTCCCCCTTCCCAATTATTTTTTTTGAGATTGCGTATTGCCGTGACGCAACATATTGGTGACAGCGATAGGATTGCTCTTTCATTATCCTTTCAACCTTTTTAACCCTTTCAACCCTTCAACTCTTTCAACCCTTTCAACTCTTTTAATCCTTTCGATAATTCTTTAGAGCGGCCGTAGTACCCTCGCGCGCTCTTGTTCATTTCTACGCCCCAACGATTTTAACTACGCGGCACGTCTCCACAACACATCGGGCTATAATCAATCCAAGCGCGAGTTGAGTTCGAAACTCTTCGAGATTTCTAAACTCTCATAATAATGGATACATGCAAAAATAAACCCCCTGTTCAGAGCTCTGATGCGAAAGTTGAAACCTCCGAGGCAAAAGATCTGGCCACAAAAGAGTACGAACCAGAAGTAATCGAAAGTGCAGTTAAAGAAAAGGAATGGCGCCTCCAGGAACACGAAAACATACTCAGGCAACAATTAGAAGAAATCGAGAAAACGAAGCGACAGTTAGACAACAAATGCGAAAAATTCAATAGAACGATGCCCGCTAGAGAAGATGAATTAGTTTCACGAGAATGCGAATTCGAGAAAATGTGGCAGGGCTCGGACGCGATGCGTTTAGACGAATTCGCTACCAACATACACCATGAGACGACAAATCCGCCTCCATTTAACTTTAATTATGCGCTCCCTCGAGGAAATCCTGCAGGAAATAATTTCGCCATCAGCGAATCTCCGAGCCCAAAACTATTGTTTAGAAAAGCTATAGAATCAGTTTTGTATTTCAACAGTTACAACATGCGGTTAGGCAATTTACTTGAGAATTTACTGTAGAAGGACGCATGAAATAGTGTCACCGGCAGCAGAAAGCTTAACGAAATTGTTAATAAATAAATTAGGTAAGCGCACTTATTACGCCGTTGAGGACGAACCGTGCAACACCAGAATTAATTTTGTAACAGAATTTGTTAATTGGAGCTTTTGGTTCCACCAAAACCCTCGACCAATATCATGGAGAATTAAGCATTATCTATTTGAAGCCGGGTGAACACGTACTCGATTACATAAGCCGCGTGAAGACTTGCGATTCTCAAGCTGAGAGGAAAGATAAGAGAACGTTAGACACGCGTTTTATCGCCAATGAGCCGAAATGCGACCCCGAATCGACCGCGAAAAAGAAAGAGAAACGCGACATTTGACACTGATGGATAGGCCGTTGGCACACTCGACGCCAAACAACCTTATCGCTCAGATAACTAACTCTACCCACCCGGAAGTACAATACACTCGGAAATATCGCGGCCCACGAGATTTCGAATCAACCAGAATATAAACGAGCCGCTTCGCGCAATATGAACCACAACGCGACGTGCCGGAAACGAACAGATATCTCGCGCGACACGACACACCAACCGCAGCACCTAACAGAAACAGATACGATAATCCCTAGCTGCCCAGAATAATTCACATGGTTATAACGCTAGGTGCACAGAACGATACAACGAGCGATCAGAAGGAAACCACTGCTACTGTAAAACTTCCAGTCATATTATAGATGAATATAGAAAGAGGCAATTTAATAACGCACAAAGAAATATATCGGGAAACTTGCCAGGTTCGGGACACCGTGACACGCCCCCGGCGGATGAAAAACGGAACATACGACCAATGAACCCGAATCCATCGAGAAAGAGAGCGATCACGAGGGAGAGCTAGAATTATTTAAATCCCAGTCCTAAATCCCAAGGATTTTTCACATGCCTTAACAATCACCTTATTAGCAATCAGCTTATTACAAGAAACTAGTTTTTTTATGATAGACACGGGAGCAGTAATAAAGAGAAGAAATCTCGATCCGGAAGTCGTTATTCGCCGACCCTCTGAGACTTAGGGTCCGTAGAAATTAATGTAATGGGCCACCCAATTGCTTTGCATTGATCCCGGACAATTTTCCGATTGCACAGGAAAAGATTCTAGGATCCGATTTTCTCCCCGACGCATCAAATATCAATCTCCTAGAGAGATACATCGAGGGGAAATCGTATACACTTTGCAGAATTCGTATACACTGCAAGAATAATAGTTCCAGCAAGGATAATAATTCAAGCCTGATCACAAGAGACATTCTATTTTAAAATAAATAATACTGATATCAAAATCGGATGCGTCCCGCGCCTTAGGGTTTGCGACAGTGTATATCTTAGAGACGCGGTAGTAACAAACAGAAAAGGCAAAGTATACATACGCGTAATAAATTCAAGCAAAGTCGATAGGGAACTCATGGTTCCTCATATAACGTTATAGGAAATAGATAAGATAGCTAGCAACAGGCCGTGAGACTCGAGCCGCAACGCCGAGATTAATATCGTTCAACAAGTCGATCAAATTAAATGGACGGAGTCGAGTCCGACAACTCTTGAGATTAGAGCATTTAAACAAAGAAGAGATTGGGTATGTGATGAATTTCCTAGATAAACATAACGATCTCTTTCACCTCCCCGATGAAGAATTAAGTTTCACCACTGCGATCGAGCATAAGATTAATATCACTGAGAGAGAGAGAGAGAGAGAGAGAGAGAGAGAGAGAGAGAAAATCAATCTATAATACATATAAAGCAATATAGTTTCCGCCTGCAAATAAAATCGAAATAAATCGTCAAGTAGGAGATATGTTAGAACAGAACATAATCATGGAATCAGAATCTTCGTATAACTCCCCTTTATGAATAGTTCCCAAGAAAGCAGATTCGAAAGAAAATAAACGTTGGTGCTTGGTAATAGACTGCCACGCGCTGAATGAGAAAACGATCGGAGACGCATATCTGCTAAACAATAACGTTTGCCCAACATAACGGATATCTTAGACTAATTAGGAAGTGCTAAGTATTTTCAGGCTTCCATCAAATTCCCATGTCCGCGGAAGACGCACAAAAAAAGAAGAGAAGACGCCTTTTCTACGCAATACGGTCATTACGAATATAAATGTGCCATTCGGTTTGAAGAACGCCCCAGCTTCCAAAGATTGATGGACAAGATTCTAAGCGCGCTTTAGGGCATAGAATTATTTATATACCTGAACGATATCGTAATATACGCGAGTAGCTTAACGGAACACACGCAGAAATTTAACAAACTGGCCGAACGCTTACGAAATGTCAATCTAAACTCCAGCCAGATAAGTGCAAATTTCTCAGGAAAGAAGTTATTTATCTGGGTCATGTCATAAGTGAGGCAGGCGTCCGATTTTTGAAGCAGTAAAAAATTTCCCACGACTGCGAAACGTGAAAAAAAACGTAAATCAGTTCCTTGGCCTAGCGGGATATCGTGTCCTATCGTCGTTTATCAATAATTTTTCCCAATTAGCTAAACCACTCATAGTACTCTTAAAGAAAGAAAAATCTTTCAATTGGCAAGAGTCTCAGCAGGCTGGTTTTATGACCCTTCGCGACCATTTGTACAAGAAACCGTCACTTAGGCATCCTGACTTTACATTTATTTTGATAACAGACTCCTCAGGCAATTGGCAGAATACTAAACCAGGGCGAGATAGGAAAAGATAGACCAGTCACTTACGCATCCAGACTACTGAATAACGCTGAACAGAACTAGCGACCATAGAAAAGGAGTTTTTAGCCATTGTTTATTGCATTAATCATTTCAGACCGTACTGTTACGGAAATAAAATTATTATTCTGACCGACCACAAACTATTGCAATGACTCCATTCGTTAAAGGACGACATCCCGCCTAATTCGTTGGCACCTAAAACTCGCCGAATATGACTATAACGTCATATATAAGGCGAGGAAAACAAACTGTAATGCAGACGCCTTATCTCGAAATCCAGTCCCTTCTCCGACTCAAGTATTTCCTCTCACACGTTCGACTCCAACAATAAATCTCTGTTCGACTGGCCACCCAAGCGCCGAGAAATCCTCGACGCACCAGGTCCATCTCAAGTTCTGACCGAAAATCTAGACACACTCGACAAAACAGACCACGAGTACCAAGAAATGATGAAGACAAAAACGAGACCTAATGACATTAGAGATAAGCAAGAGATAATCCAAGTGTCGAGTCCCACGAATGAGATAAACAAACAAAGTGACATTGATGACTTAGACAAACGACAGCACTGAACACAGCGACAGCAACAACGATAATGGTAGCGATAGCAGTAGCGGTACCGAGAGTGATACCGAGAACGATAAATTGTACTCTTCGATACGCCGAACGTACTTTATGATCTAAACAAGGATAGCCGTACACGATTCGAAGTAACACGTGAGAATATAACATTCCTTAGAGATAATACCGTGATATTCATTTGCAGAAAGGCGATAAAGACGCTCGAGCCTTAGTCGAAGCCGGAATACTTCCAGAGATAACGAATGTAATCCCAGCACGCGCCCGACAATTCTACATAAAGGTAAACAAATAATTTAGTAGTAAAAAAACAAGGCTTCAGATATAATAGAAAAAGAAATATTCGATGAGGTGATATACTCTTTATTAGACGTAATCAAAGAACTCGGTTTACGTATCTTTTCGATATGTGGATATGTTGGAAGTATCGACAGCGTGCCGTGGGAAAGGATTCGTTATAAAATAGGTACGATACTAGGTAATACAGGAATCACTGTAACTGTTTGTAAAAACGAAATTATAACGCCCCGTCGAGAACAAAGAAAAGAGATCATGCATGAATACCATGCATCAGCGATAGGAGATCACAAAGGTGTGACCAAAACATACAGGCGCATTCGCAACAAATACTACTGGCCACACATGAAAACCGACATGCAGACGTACATACGAAACTGCCGTAATTGTCAATTAAAAAAATTAATACGCCGTAAAACAAAGCAACTAATGGTACTGATCGATACTCTGGGCGCAGCTTTTGACAAAATATCTATGAATATCATGGGGCTTACGCGCGCCGGAAATTCATATATACTTACAATTCAAGATTTACTAACCAAGCACGCAATACCATTCAAAATGCCGGAACGATCGATGTAACAAAGACCTTCGTTGATGATCTTATATGCTTATACGGGATCCCAAAAGCACTCTTAACCGACCAAAGCACTCATTTTCTAAATAGTCTGATAAAGGCAATAGCCAAGAAATTTAAAATTGTGTGATATAATACTACGGCATATAGGCCGCAGACTAACAGCTTCGTTGAACGCTCTCACCACGTGTTATGGGAGTACTTGAAACAGGTCGTCCAGGACAAGAGAGATTGAGATCTGCACTTAAAGCTCGCATGCTTTTCATATAACACAAATGTGCACGAAGGCACAGAATACACTCCACATGAATTAATCTTCGAGGAAACAGCGCGGGTACCGACTAGCGACACTCCACCCGAGGACGTGAACAACGACTGCTAATTATCGAGATTTTATATAATAGAATAAGAGATATCCAAGAAATAGCTCGCAATAATTTTAACCGCGCTAAATGTAGAACTAAGCGATATTACGATGAGAGAATAAACTCTTATGAATTTAAGATAAGAAATAAGATATTTTTGTTGAAAAAACCTACTCATAAATTAGGCGATCAGTACTTAGGACCATATAAGATAATAGAAATACTTAAGAATAACAACGCTAGAATTAAGATAAACAGTAAAAACACTAGAATAGTACACACTCAAACCCTGCCCCACCAATCCCGAAGTGAGAAGAGCCTATCAGCACCGGTCATCGGAGGACATCATCAGCAGTGAAGCAACGGACACCGACACATAAACATGCTGCTATTCATGCTGTTTTTATCTATAGTGATGGGACTTATAGGTTACGATTGCGGAGGCGAGGGGTTTAATATCACCACCCTATCCTCGATATCGGCGAATGTAACATAGAAAAGAAGAAGTTTACGTGCAACTGATGCAGCTAAGCGACAAAACAATCATTACTCAAGATGGAGATGGACCGAACAATACATTATTGCGGAATATACTCGCATATTTCAGCAGTACACGGAAGGAGGGAATACCTTCAAGAAATCGGCGAACAAAGTTGCAGAAGACTCTACGAAACAGGCATCATTAGAATCGCCAACGCGATGATTGACAGAATTCGGCGAAACGCCACGAATTTAAGGAGCGTCACCTTAGCTCAATCAACTACGGTGGACGGCAAGTGTTCCGGCTCGCAATATATGGATGGATATGGAACATAGAACAACGTAATAGTACAATACAAGCCTCCATTAGAATCTCTTACGGATTCTGGAAGCATTAGGAGATCGACGGGACAAATTATTATGCCTTCGGGGCCATTGTTCATTAACCTCGGGGTTATTACGTCCTATTGCATGGACGCAGAGAGAGTAGAAAGATTTTGGCCTCCCCTGCCTATTGATCATTACCATTTCGGACAATATGATATCTTATACGAAGATCTAGCCACCAAGTTATCACCAAAGGACAATTATTCGACAATCTATACAGTGATGACTCAAGATACCAAGTTCGCCCACACGAAGACTTCAGACATTGATGTCTGTGGATACAGCTCAGACAGAGCACCGAAAGCTCCTTATTTTAGAGACACTGAAAGGACGCATCTTCCGCAGCAGATCGAAGGTCACGATCTGCCTACCTAGATATCTTCCTCTACATATAGTAAACTACCAAGTTCATATATGTAAAAAAACACATCAAGACCTAGTTCACGCAACTATATCGGGACATCGTGGAACAGAAGTACGCTTTAGAGAGACAAATAATTTTAACAAAGCTGGAGACTACATAAGCTAGAGATTTCTCCTGTTAAGTTCATTCTTTCTGTAACCTGCGATTGAGATATTTTTTCGTGATACTTCGTTCTGAGATTGCTTATCGCCACATAGTTATCTTTGTTTATAAAGTATTTATTTAAAATATTTTATAATGCTTACTGAACAGGGGCGTATATCCCTTTTAATGATGCGAGGATGAGGTGATCATAGGAGGTCTTATGTACATGTGACAGAACTTTTCGATCAAGGAATGAAGACAATGATATATCTGAATCGACTGTTATTCGTACTGTACAATGTTTTGAAGAAATGGGTTTTGTAAAAGACTGTAATAGATCAGCAATAGTGACAAATTCTGATAAAAGATTGAATGTTCTACAGTTTTTTATTGAAGATCTGCGTAATTCAACAAAGTTGCACAATAACACGATATCAATCCTATGTCAGTTCATGAAATTTTAAAAAAGGAGAAATTTCATTCATATAAGATCCATTTGGCGCAGGAACTATATGAAGATGATTTTGATCGTCATATTGAATTTTGCGAAAGTATGATGTTAAATATCGATAGAAATCTTTTATTTGTAGTAACATTATTTTTTCAGATGAAGCTACTTTTGAGCTAACCGGGAATGTAAGTCGATACATAATTGTAGATATTGGAGCGATGAAAATCATTGGATGTACGAAGCACATACTCAGAATCAGCAAAAAGTCAACGTATGGGCTGGAATTTTAAATGAAGTCATTATTGGGCCTTCCTTTATTGAAGATAATTTAAACGCTGACAATTACTTAACCATCCTTCAAGATGAAATAGTTCCGGCAATCCGAAACATCGCTCATCAAAACTTCAATGACATTTGTTCCAGCAAGATGGGGCATCACCTCAATACGGTTTATGAATACACCAATTTGAATGAAGTTTTTCCGAATAGGTGGATAGGAAGAAAGGGTTACAATGAATGGCCAGCATGATCGCTTGATCTACATTCATTATTTTTTGTGGAGATATTTAAAAGGAAAAATTTATAATACTAAATCTCGAAATCTTAAACTCTCTAATGATTTACATCAACGAATAAATGAATTTAGAATCATGCCTTGCGAATTCTGTAGAAATGCAGTCTTAAGTTTTTATAATCGTCTAGCACATTGTCAGATTGCGGAGGGACACCAATTTGAGTATTTGCTATAATATGTAATATTCTTTTAACCTTAGCTCGCCATATTGGGATATGACGTATCTAATACGATTTTTCAAATTGCAATTCAGATTTTAACTTTTTATAATGTAATTTAAGAATAAAATATTTTTTGTTTCATCTTTGTTTATTTGTTCTTGTCTTACTCTAGAGATATCATTTTGCATGTAATAAGTTAAAAATATATTTTCTATTTAGAGATATAACTTGACGAAGTTCCAAATCCCGGTGGAATCTAGCCGAGAAAGTAATTAAAAACTGGTAGATAAGGCGAACTGAATTAAAGGAATGACAAATGCTCAAACGAATGACAGTTGATTTAGATATACCATTGTCTTTATTTCTAAAAGATTGATTGAAAAGTCTTGTTGCTTGCGACAAGACTTTCTATGACCACCTCATCCTCGCATCATTAAAAGGGAGCACCTTAGCTTAGGTAATCGCCGCGGCGATTTCAACTCTCATAACTGGAAAAGAAGCTTTATTATAGTGTCTTAGAAAGCTCCCGATCTCACTATTAGATTCTAAAATCAAAAACAGGGTGTTTTAAAAAAATTCAATTGACTTTGACTTGGTAACGCCATTCAAGGTCAAATTGAGGTCAGTCAATAGATCATTTTCAACTTTTGTATAAAACATTTTTCTCAAAAATGATTACTTTTCAAGATATTTAAGGGGTCCAGAACTTTTTTTACACCCTGTATAGTGTTGATGATCCACGAAACGATGAATAGTGGCATACTTTGTGGGCTAAACAAATTTTCATGAGATATATTTTCTGTTCCTGAACCCGACTGTCCTTGTTGTTCCATTAATGTCAATATTTCTCGTCTTGCGGGACCAAAATATAAATTTCGCAGTGTGTCTCATCTGTGTTTAGTCTCTGATCCTATACGAAAATCAATAAAACATTCACAAAATATTATCTTATGTATATCTGCATATACAGAGTCTTTACCAGTAAGGGCATAGTGTAATATAATAAATAAAAAATGGCCACAAAGAATTGCCACTTACCGGACGTTTTAGGGCTTTGCCAATAGAAACCCATGTCATGTCTTTTATGTCTTATATGTTCTTATAATCTGCTTTTCCTTTAACATAAAATCTAGGACTGCCTTCAACAAGTGCAATCAGATTCAAATCATCTTGAATTTTGTCATCGACATTATAAATTCTCTCCACAGTTATAAATTCGTCAGAAGAATTGTGCTCAATTGTCTCTCCTTCATTTTCCACGTCCAAATCTTTTCGATTTACATCCATTTTTAAAACAATCGTAAACACTTTTGCTATGCTTTCATAGCTTCTTGGCTTTTGTTATTCTCAATTTTTCAAAATGGCACATTGGAAGTATTGGCAATCAAACTGCTGTCGTCTGTATGCATAGAAGAAAGCACTAATCTATGATATACACAACATACGATAAAAGAATTGTATATTGCGCAAAGAGACTCCTCTTCTGATTGATCCATTGCAGCAACACTCGTGACCGCAGTCGCTGGAATAGGAATTGGCTTGATTCGAGCTACTGTACAAGGGCAAGTCAATAAATTTTTAGAAAAACATAGTAAAACATATTTTTTTTAATCGATTCATTTTTATTTCTCAATATAGTCTCCTTTCAGCTCGATACACATCCAACGATTCTCCAACTTTTTCAAGTTGTCCTAATAATATGATTTGTTCAACCCTTCAAAATAAGCCTCTGTTTCGGCGATGAGCTGCTCTTTGCTGGTGAATCTCTTTCCTCCGAACCATTTCTTCAGGTTTGGAAACAGGAAATAGTCGCAGGGGGCTAATTTGGCGAATATGCTGGATGGGGAAGCAATTTGTAGCGGAATTCGTTAAATTTGGCCATCGGTGCCGGACACGTGTGAACCCGTGCATTTCAACATATTGACACAGTTCTGTTACATAACATATGTTGTGCTGTTGTGGACTTACACACGTGTTTTAAAGCTTCATGTGATTTTCAATCGTTTATGATTATTTATGATTAATTGATAAACCAGTTAATAACCAGTTAATAAATTCCTCGTGTTATCAAGTGAGTATAATCGAATTATGTCAATATATAGCAGAAAAATTATCCAAAACTCAAGACAAGGAAATTATAGTGGATTCAATATTTTGTAACGCGCGAGATTCAACATCGCCTTGAAAAATCAACGTGATGGACTTTTGAGGCTACGAAAGAAACTCGAATAAAACGAAGAAACGACCAAATGGCTCTAAATCATTTCTATGAAGATGGGGAAGGCCTATTATATGGCCCTGAGATAGCAGAGTAGCAAAAATAGATAATAAGATAGTAAATACTTGATATACTTACATAAACTAAACTTAAAACTAAACTTTAAATGCCGTTTTTTCAAAACAGTACTTTTGCGGATGATGTACATAATATTTTTGTAATTACTTAACTGATTATTTTCATATTTGGTCTGTATGTTTAGCAAACATTACTTTATCATTTGATGAACCAGAATATTGATAAGATACATATTTTTTTTATTACCTAAAAAAAAAGGGTGAATTTTGACAATAAAATTTATAATTTTGAAAAGAATTTAAAATTCACCAATTCCGCAAAAATTCTTTTTTTTTTAATTTGAGTTCAAACTGAAGCTGTGTATGTATAAAGTAATATGCCATTTGACTTTTATGTTTCAGATTACCTGGAAGATTAATATTGTGCACACCAGTGGACGACGAACTTTAGGCGTCATATTCCATCATTAATAACTTTCATATTTATTATTAAAATTTAATAAAAAAAAACTAGAAATTATTCAAACATAAATAAAAACATGGTAGAAATTTTATATGAATCGAATTACTAGTTTCTTAAAAAAAAAATTCCCAAATTTTGTTATGTTTTTGGCCAAAATAATAGGATTCCTCCATTAACGAGGAAGAAGACGAAGAAATCTTTTTCTGATATTAAAAACATAAAATTGACTTAAATCGTTTTGTTGTGATGTGCACTCATGATTAAAATCATAAATAATCCAATTAATCATTTCTACTTACATTTCAACTTTGCAGTAAATTCAGATTTTTTGACGTTGTATACACAAAGGGTTAGAGTAACCCCAACACTACACCGCACTTTACACCGTACAATTACGTACCTAATAGTGCATTAGGAGGTCGCCAAGCAAGGGAATTGTAGAGATGGTACATAAGTTCCCCTCCCTCCACCCCCCTCCCCCAGCCTTAGTATCACTGCTCAAAGGGAATGCCTGTTCGAATGCTTAACTATGAAAATCGGGTGGGATTACGCCCTTATGTGTACTAAGAGTAAAGATAATAATAAGCTTTTAAAATATGTTTGGCTTATGTTTTTGTTTTAAACATTCATAATTCTTCGCTAAAAAGTATCGTGTTTCTCGTAAAACTTCTCATAAGTATGTAATAAATATTACGTCCGCAATAGCACAAATAAAATTATTAGAGAAATTTTCATAAAATTGAGAAATTAGACAATAATTGCGTGCCAAAAGTATTATAATGCGTATTGATATATAATTAAATCTAACAAGTATTTCAGTACGTCGAATTGTAATAAAATTCGATGTACTAAAATAATTGCATGATTTGTATGTCAGTAATAGTTTTATAATGCTTATCGCACATAATTATTGTTTAATTTCGTTCTTTTACGACATTCTTCTAACAATTTTATCAATATAATTAAAATGCAATCCGATACTCAAAGGATTCAATATTTATTTTTATTTCATCATTCTATTTTATAATTTAATGAAATTAGCAGATTTAAAGTATGTGGAAGACAAAGAAATAGTATGGAAAGAGGAAAGGTAAGAGGAGAATGAAGAAAGAACGTATTTTTAAAATCGTGTGAATGCATCCGGTCAATGTGCGCCTCATGCGTAAAGCGCCGCTCCTATCCGTCTTCTATACGTGATATTCTTCTACCTATTTCTTCGTGTAATTTGAAAACTAAGCTTCAATAAAAATTTTTCTAAAGGAAAAATGAACAATTCGTGTTGGGCGTTACGCGTGCCATGACAATGGGCCTCAGGCCTCGCTTCGCGAAAATACCGAAAAGTAGAGAGCGTATAATCAGAGTGGTGCCATACGAGAGAAGACGTCATATTTTAGCGAAATTCTGCGAGAGAGAAAGAGATATACGGTCTCAGTCTATCTAACAGACTGTCAGTTTTAAGGTTAGGTGCAACAGCATTGAACGAGAGCATAGATACGTAAAGGTACATTGATAAAAATAAAATTATCGAAATTATTTTAGAAATATGGTTGGATGTAACAATTCATTAAAAAAAGGATATGTTATGAAAATAATTCCGAAAGACAGAACGCCGAATGAATTGGTTAAAGAGTATAAATGACAAATATAAAAATTGGACACCGTCAAAAAATTCATCTGTATGTGAGGTAAAGGTTATTCTTTATAAATAATGTATTTAAAATATTTAGATGTACAAATAAGTTTCCGCCGTTTGACAAAAGACTGTGCCACTAGCAAGCTATGGTTAAAATTGTCTGATGTAAAATTATATCGTAAGGTTGGACATCTGTTAACAACATAACCTTGAAATACTAACGATTTTGTATCAGCATCATATATTTTTTTGTGCGAAAATGCCGAGTTTTGAGCTGAATAAGCGTCATTTGCGGGAACTTTTGATTTATTTCTTTAATTTGAAGAAATCTGCAGTTGAGGCTCATCGATTGTTTGTAAAAGCATATGGTGAGGCTGCCTTAAGTGAGAGAAGTTGTCGTGAATGGTTTCAAAAATTTAAGAACGGTGAATTTGATGTCGAAGACAAAGAACGTAGCGGAAGGCCGAAAGTGTACGAAGACGCGGAAGCATTATTGAATGAAGATTCGTGTCAAACGCAAAAAGAACTTGCACTTACATTTTGACTTACATCAATAAAACATTATATGTATATCGTTCTTTCACAATAAATGCTTAATTTTTTGATAAAAAACGGCGGAAACTTATTTGTACACCTAATAAAATAACATATAACATTAAATATACACAGATTAATTATAATATCTGAAGACACGGTAGTGTTTTGGCACTATGTATATGTATAGTCATCACATTGGTTACAAATTGAATTCTTTCTCTTTTTGTTGTAATCTTTTCAATTATATATCATTGCATTGTGAGTCTAAATCAAATAATATGATAATTACGATATTTAATATATAATATTTTATGAAATGGTATATACACATATAATATTTTTCTGAATTTTTGATTTCTTTTATATTATATTTAGATGCATTTTGTTCCTAAAATGTAGGAACAGAGAATGAATAATAAACTAGCGCATTTAATAGCGCAAATAATGTGCAATAAATAACGTTTTATATAAAGTAATGTGCAATATTATAAAATGTACAATATTGCAATACAAAATAAATTGCAGTACAAAATAAATGAAATTTTATAATAAATAATATATGTAAAAGTTTTATTATTATATTTTATATACAATATTTATTTATTATTTTTTAATTTGTCACAATTTTTGAGCATTTTTTAACATGAATTCAAAATTTAGAAAATAATTTAAAAAACTGGAGGGAATGGCTAAAACATAGCGGACCAATCACAAGTGATATCCGTATGACGTCACTCTGATTGTAGGCTCTCTACCGAAAAGTACACTCTAACGCGATCTATGTATCACTATGCGAACTCGCAAGCGAAAGCGAAGAGTCACGCTCACAGCGTGACAGCGAAATTAAACTAAATATACCGCACCTGCGCGCGACCGATTTAATTGAAATCCTTAATTAATGCAAAACTCCACTAATTACGGCTTGCAGTAACAATCAAAAAGAATGAATTGATAACCGCAAAGATTGGATAGGAAAACCGCGTTCAAGCGCGCTCCCATAGTAACGACAAAACTTTATTAATTAATTCAAGTTGTAATTAATATACTAATAACTGCAAATAAATGGCCCCGAGGTAGATCTCATAAAGGGCCTTAAGATTTCCAATTATCCAACGGAGACTCCAATTCCAACACTCTCAAATCTAAACAAATACGAGGAAAAACCGTTGAATGATTGAGCGGAGAGTTAACTCAATACTGAAAATTAATGCCAAAAAAGTCCCGATCCGGGAACAGTAATCAAACGAACAGTTCGAACGAATGCAAGCGCGCGAAATCAAAAGGGCTTTGCAAAAACCTCTTTTGACACCCTCGCACGAGCAAAAATCTGCATTAATTAAAATAATATAAATTAAAAATTTATAGAATGTTCTAGAACAATGTTCCATTGGAGCCGAAGCATCATTGGCTCGCCCCCTTGTCCGCGAGACATCATAGTCCTAAATTTTATATAAACGAGATCTTTATTCAGGACGAGCGCACTTCATTTTTAGTCGCTTTGTTATAGTTTCACTGAGTTAAGTTTTCTGCAAGTAAATACAAAGTAGCCTGAATCGGTCATAAATTACTCGCGCGCCGCGTAAGGCTGTGAGCCTTTTATAGACTTCAATTCTACCGTCTTCTTTCTTGTTATCGTGAGCATTATGTAAAGTTAGAACGAATGTTAATTATTCAATTGTAATTGATTTTAGTTCATTTGTCTCTGTACACATTTCGTGAGTCAACAGTGTATCAAGGTCGTGCCAATATAATAATTCAGTTAACTTTCTTTTCTTTTTTTTTCTCTTTTTTCTTTTACATCTCGTCGTACCATTTCAAAGTGTCTAAGTGTTACGTGTCCTGTCTGTGACGTCCTTTAAGTGTCAGTGCGTGAGAGTGCCAAACTTAACAAAGAACGCGTTTCCGCGTCCTTAATGCTCCCTTCCACCGACACCTCGAGCGACGACCTATTATCTACGATAGCGCACTGTTATAGCGTGCTATCCGCTGTCCCCTCATACTTCATATTCCGACGTTCTTGAGCGCTCATCAGCGTTCGGGACACTCTTCCTCAGTCGTCTGAGTACTCGAAACAGAGCATTGTCCGGCGATTGTCTGAGCGAGGACGCAACTCCTCTAGAGCTCCCCTACTGCTCCACCTCGACACTCAATTCCCCTTCGCTCATCCCGACCTCGATAGTTGCCCCCCGCAAAGGAAAAAGGCTGGCCTTCCCGTCTATTACTTTGCGGCTCCCTCATCTGATCTGGCGCAGCTCACCTTTTCTAACGAGCACCCCCCTTCCCCCAGCGACATCCCGACTCCGTGAGGCTCCGCGGCACTCTCGCCACGCGAGCGCTAAAATTAAAATGACAGCGATGTTCGCAGGAGCAACGAATGCCGCGTGTGCGCCAAACGGGCCACTTATAGGAGCCTGCGCGAATATCACCGCTCTGAGGAATTCGATCCGCGAATATTCTTGAACCCGTCGTGGATCTACCCGAGCCTGGCCAGAGAAGGCCGACTTGCTTGCCGCGCATCGTGATCGAAACCGTCTTCCGGGCGAGCCATATAGTTAAGAACCTTAGCACCGAATAAAAGGGATCACCTCGTCAGAGACCAGATCTTGCCTTTGTTTTTTTTTTCTTTTCTTTTCCTCTCTTCCCTCTTCCATCCTCGGCTATCCCGCGTAAATATTAGAACAGGAATCGAGATATCAATAGATCCTAGCATCCCGCGTCTCAGAGATCTAACAAAAAATCATCTTAGAATTCGGTCAGGAATATGTTTCTTTAGAGATACCTGGGTTTTGAATCACTCTTATAATACAAACCTATGAAACTATTGTTTCATTATTTACATGATATAGTAAATAATCAGCAATATAACGTTGTTATATTTGTTGCATGTTATATAACAATTATTTCGTTGATATTATATTAATGCTGTATAATTTAAATTATGGTTCTCACGTCACGGTGTCTATCCGCGGCATCGCGAAGCTCTGTGTCAGTCGAGCTTCAAACTATCGAGCATGACAAAGCATGACAATTTGTACTTGAATTATGACAGATATTATTTACGGACAAATGAGTATTGCTTGTGCTACAGAAGAATATTACTAGTGAATTTAGTCGCTTGCATTACAAATCAGTGCATACTAAAAGCTGTTTCATGGAATTAGTGAAGTTAAATGTAAAAATGGTAATTGTTGAGTTTAGCCTCCACACCTCCGATTTTGATAAAGTTCATTCGATGCGTTTTTGCACGAAATGAATGAATTTAACAAGTATTGTTCTTGTGATGGACCGAGATATTAATTGTTAAAATGACAACTATTCAGATTAGGAAATCTGTCACATCGTTGGCAGAGAGATAGACATGAAAACATGTAAATTAGGCTATAATAAGTATTATCTGTTTCGATATTATACAAATCCATTGCTTTAAATATAAATTCTCTGCTTTAAAAACACAAATTTTCTGCTTCAAAAATACAAATTTTGTTTTAAAAATCCTGGTAGCAAATCTTGCGAAAACAGATTTTGAGTAGAACTTGCTATCAATTTTTGATTACACAAAGGCAATAAATTGTACACAGTTTGTATTATTGTATTTGACATAATCAGCAAATTGCTGTCAGAAATATGACAAAGCTTACTAGACATGCTTTGCCAACAGATTGGTAGCAGAAACAGAACAAAGTCGTGCATAATCGGCAGAAGAGCAGGTTGAGAACAGAACTTAAAAACAGAATCAAGCAAACTCTCGATTTCTGCCACCAATCTGGTTAGTTTAGGTTAGGTTAGGTGACATAATCTGTCAACAGGCTTTGTCGAGAAATCCGTAATCAAATGCGGACACAGATGGTTATAATATACTAGTCAAAATCTGGTCGACTTTGCTGTCAATTTGACCACAAATTTCTAACTTATAATATCAGGGAAATATATATAAATTCTATTCTATGTAATTATTGTTTTTACAGCAGAGAATTTGTTTTGATTAGATATTTATTTGCTTTAAAAATACAAATTCTTTATCTTAAAAATAAATTCTCTACTGTAAAAACAAAAATTATATTAAAAATAATTTGTATTTTTAAAGCAGAGAATTTGTTTTTAAAATAGAACTTTTTAAAGTAAAAAAATTTTTGTTTATAATGCAGAGAATTTGTGTAACCCTCAATGCCATCAATGTAACAGATTTCCTAACCTGAATATCCATCAACTTCAACAATTAATACTTCGCGGGACGGAATACGTTTTTCTGATTCGTTCATTTCGTGCAAAAACGCGTCGAATGAACACAAATTATTTTATAAATATTGAAAGTAAAGAGACTAAACTCGACAATTACTATAAAAGTATAATATATGAATATTACGATTAAATACTCTGAATACGCAGTAATGATATTCATAAATATATTGATTTTTATGTTCAAACTATGAAGTTTATAAATAAATGAATTAAAATCAATTATATGTCTTTTATATTCAAGCAAAAACAATTTTCAGGGAATGTATTTTGCACATATTAATTAAAAAAAAAATCTTTGAATTAATTCTAAGCGAAAACAAATCCTTCCCTTAGTTCCTTCTATCCCTTTTTTATTCTTTTGTATACATTTATAACGGTTTTTTATATAAATATACGATCATATTACTTTTAAGTTTTATAAAAGTCAGTGACAAAATTGTAAATGACCTTTGGTGGAAATAAATTGCTGAAAATCACTGAAATCATTAAAATTTTTATCAATTGACCCAGTTTCAGTATAATTCAATTGAAATAGGTCAATTGATAAAAATTTTAACATTATAAGAAGAACGACCGTGTCTGAATAAATCGAATAAAGTAAAGAACATCGAACGGTAAAAGTTAGATGTTACGAATATATTTAATCAATTTTTTTGTTCCAAATGTGATTGCGCGCCGATAATTGGACTTTCAACACAATCATTGTGAAACATTTTTAATAACCTCTAAATAAAATCCCTAAAAAATATTTGGAACAAAAAAATTGATTAAATATTATATCAAAAATTTTAACGATTTCAGCGATTTATAGTATTTCCATTCAAGGGCATTTCCATCAAGTGATTTCATTTCCACTAGTGACATTAATATCTTTATAATATATCTATAACTTATTCAAAACCATTGTATAGCAAAAATATACAATAACACATTGAAATATTTACACAACAAAAATATAATTATTTTATTATATAACAATCTATAACATCTACATAACAAGTACTATTTAACTGTTACATAGTCTTTGTTACTCATCAGAGGAAATTACAACTAACGAGAATACAACATATTGCATTATTCTCGTTACATAACTTGTTACATTCGAGTTTATAAATATTACAATACATCAATGGTATACTGCATTTGCTGGATTTGTATCAGCGACGATACGCAGCAGTATTATTGTATAAGTAACTGACACGTAAACCATACGTTTAAAATGAAAAATATTGAGCATAATTTGACATAAATTTTTCATTATTTTAATATTTGACAAAGAACGCTATTTTTATATTGTACATTAGTGACTATTTAACATATTTCATATAATCTGTTTGCAATTTGGTGCAAGAACACTATCTGTGCTTGTGTTCTGTATTTATAATCTTACCAAAGATGGTTATTACTAAATTTATATGTTTTATAGCCTGATTTATTGAGCTTTCTATATTTTATTGGAATGACTAACCATAATAGAACACAAGGAAACATCTCAATAAGGCGGATGATTGGGGCACTAGGATTGCACAGATTGCAGGATAATTATATACTTTATTTATGTATTTCGTTGAGAATGACTTAAATCAAGTCGAAATGCGTACGAAATTAATGTCTAAATCGAAGAGACAATAGAAATTGAATGTCTATTCTATTAATGCACTAATTATCTCATGGATTCTTACTTCCTTCAATTTGTATTTTAATTTGTTAAATATTGAATAGTTTGATTCTATTATATTTGATGAAAAAATAATTTTACAAAAATCAAGTTTTTATTGAATTTTCTCTATCAAAACAACTATAATATTTTAATAATGTACAATATTTTACTTTTTATTTTAAATGAAATTAAAATTCGCTATGTAATAAGAGAAATACGAAGTATGTTGAATCATTTCCACAATCCATTTGAAAAATTTAATTGAAAAAATTGACCACATTTGACCAATAAGTTTGTAACAACGAATATTCCTAAATTTTCTGAATTACAGGGATAATTAGGTAATGATTATTGAAATATTTGTAAACTTTTGACCGATAATTGTTGGAATTTCGCGATAATAACCAATATTAGAAATACAATGCTCGTGGCATTATCTTCTTCAATGTAGCAGCAATTATTATATCTTTTTGTGTTGTCAAGATAAAAACGAAGAAAATTTTATTTACTTATGTGCGTTACAACCAAATGGTAAATTGCAATTAATCTTTTTCTGCAGCTAAGGATATTGCTGATCATAAAATCGCTCATTTTCAATAGATAACAATGATAATTGTTCATGTAACCGATTATAAATCTGTTGTAACTGTTTATCAAATTTTCTGAGAAGTTTTTTCAGAGTAAAAGATAATTTTCAAAAGCATGGAAAAGCACTAAAAGAATCTAAAGCGCCCAATCGTTTTGCATCAGCGGCTAAACGAATTAAATTATGCATGTTGAAACATGCATTTCATTTTTTTTTGTTATAACATTTCCATACAGAATGCTCACGTTTTAAATGAAATATACGAGAAGATAATGTGCACATTCGTTGTTCATGTCATAATCGTCAACGCTACATAAAATTCTCATCGCACAATTCAGGGCATTAAAATGTATATTTTTCATTGGGCAGTACATTTCTAAGAATTAACGTTCCTAAATAAAGAAGAAAAATACGATGTTGAGTCGCTTTGCATCTATGATAATTATCTAAATCAAATGATTTCCATGCAAATTCTTTTGCATGGAATACACTTGGACATAGTCAATGCATTTGACAAAATATTAAAATGACCTAGGGCTACTTTGGAAGTTTTCAACCTTTCTATCCATAACTTTAGAAGTTGTTTATTTATACCAAGACAGGAATTATATAGTCTAAAGAAAAATGAGTTATCATTGGGACTGAAATCAGTTCAAATGGTGAAGAAAGATGATATTCGGGTTGCGACTTGTTAATAAAATCAATATCGGTGCGAAATGGAGCATTGATATCCAAAAAAGTTATTTGCTTATTTATTCTTTCACCTATTACAGTGCATTTTTCACATGCAAGGTGCCCATTATGTGATTTCGTGCAAGTATATGCTCGAGTCGGAGCATCACAATAACAACACGGATATTGATTGACCGGAGCTGTTCATTGATGAAAAATCCATTAGTTTTTAAATTTAAATATTCATCCACAAATGAATGAAGAAATTTGGATAAGCAAGCTTTCTAGTACCCATGATAGACATCGATGATGAATGGTATAAATAGTAAACCAGAAATTCTGTCTAAAATCAGCCAAAGCCGACTCTTCGAAATTGGCAAATGTTTAAATCAATGTTTAAATGCAAATGAATTACATCACGATGGTCGAAAACATGAGGAAAGATTACTAAATGATGTAAGCGCTTTTAATAAACCATAATGAACGTGCTGACCTTTGGAAAGAGTTTTAATGTCATGAGATGTCATGAGATAATCATCATATGTTTAAAAGTATTTGTGTATCGCGAGGTAAATTATTATGTCTGTATCTTGAAAGAACTTGTAATAATAAGCAATATTAAGGATCTTTATTTTAGATCACATATGTGAGAAACACAATCAATACTAGAAAAATGCCTATTACGTTATTATTAAGTTGGTCTTTTTTGCTTTAAATAATCTAATCTTGAATATTACTAATATACACTATACGAATGTGTACTTGCGTATATGTATATCATATTGTAGTTTTTTTAGAACTGCGCACCGAATTGTTTTTCCGGACTATAAACAATTAAAACTATTCTAGTAATTAAATTGACGCGTAATTTAATAGGTTGATGCTACCATCGAATTATCAAAAAAATATTACTTCGGCTGGAACTTGAACTTGGATCTCTTGTATTCCATTCGAGCATCCTAAGCCATTAGACCGCTGAGGCCTTAGTAATATTCTTCGGAATATAAGAGATCCGGGTTTCGACCGAGGTAATTTTTCGCAATAAATTTATTAACAGTTTCACCATATTAACATCTTTATAATATGATGCTTGATGGTAGCACCAAATTATTAAATTGCTTGTCAATTTAATTCACGATTACTAGAATAGTTTTAATTTATAGTCCGGGAAAACAATGCGGCGCGCAGTTCTAAAAAGACTATAATATGATATAATGCAAGTACATATATACACATATTAGTAATATTCAAAATTGAATTATTTAAAGCAATGAAGATCCAGCTTCGACCGTAATAAGCATTCTAGTATTGAAATAATAAGGTTAATGCATTTTGATTAATTTGAAATTTATTTGCACAGTTCACCTGAAGGCAATTGATGCATATTTTCCTGCGGATTCGGATTAATTTGAAATTCGTAACTGATGATACTGGTCTCTAATGATGAAACACTATTGGCATTGCCTTTATGACTATTATCAGTTTCTGACGAAGCATATTGCAAATCATTGATCTCTAACATGCTATCTTCAATCTGAGGCTCTTCAAATTGGAAGGTCAATAAACATAATGGACCATCGATTAGAACATTGTTAACATTTATTTCACGATCTGAATTGTAAGAAAGTAAAAGCCAGTTTCATTAACGCTTCGACAATTCGAAAAATTGTTTAGGCATTTCCAGATTGTCTATATCTAATCGTGAACGATTAGATAATGTATCTAATTATCTATTAGATAATGTGTATCTAACAGATACACATTAATTAGTAAAACCTGGCTTTGATCATATAATTCAACTTAAAAATGTCTTTAGAGAGAGAGACACTGTCTAACTACACACCATGTTATCCCTTACACTTTACACCATGATCCTACTGCGTATCTCTCAAATTGTCTTACCCACTGAACTATATATACACTAGAATGGGCATCGAGGAAAATTCATGGCCACAATTGATCAGCCGCCATTTTAGTTGGGACGATATTTGAGCGAATCAGAAGCATTCGTGCGCGCATGCGCTGCAATCGATGTACTATCGATATGGGAGGGTTCCCTTAGTGCACAGTGCGATAGCACACATTCCGATAGCGCACACGAAATTTAATAGAATTCCCAATAGCGCACATCCCGATAGCGCACATCCTGATAGCGCACATCGTGCTTATTCGGTGTTTATAAACACCGTTATACACAAAGGCAACGTTTAGCAGAGAAAACTAATCAGTTAGCGTTTAATGATTCTTTAATATGATTGATTCCTATATTTAGATTTAGCAAAAAAGTAAAGACAAGAACCTATCATGTTAAAGAATATCACTAAGCGCTAACTGATTAGTTTTCTCTGCTAAACGTAGTCTTTGTGTATAACGGTTTTAATGAGCACCAATGCACACTGAGTGTGCATTCAATCGAATTCGCTGTAATTCACGCAGGCAGCACTTCTACGTAAGGAAGTGTGGGAAGTTAGCAGTTCAGTGTAATAAAAGTCTGTGGGTCAAAGTCTTAGAGCATATATGCTCATGAGAAGACGTGGGAAGACATGCGCCTTTTTCCCGATATGTACTATCGGGATGTGCGCTATCGGTACGTGTGCTGTTGGGAAGAGACCCATTTTGTGATGTGTGTTATCGGAATGTATGTTATCAGCAAGACTTGCGTCTTTTTCCCGATATATGCTATCGGGAGGGCCATTTTGTAATGTGTGCTATCGGGATGTGCGTTATCGGAATGTGTGCTGTCGAGATGTACGCTGTCGGGACGTGTGCTATCGGCAAGAGGGCCATTTTGTAATGTGTGCTATTGAGATGTGCGCTATCGGAATGTGTGCTATCTAGGAGAGAATCAATTTATGATGCTATCGGGATGTGCGATATCAGGATTTGCGCTATCGGGACGTGTGTTAACGGAACGTGCGCTATTGAGATATGCGGTACCGGGAATTCTATTAAATTTCATGTGTGTTATTGGGATATGCACTGTGCGCTAACGGAACCCTCTCCATAGCACAGAAGATTGAAGTAATATTGCTGCAATGTTGCAATATTGCAGAGATATTATAGAAATGTAAATTAACAATACGCCTGCAAGATGTCAGGTATGTACTTGTAATATTCCAGAAATATTGCAAAATTAATTCTTTAATTATGTTATTATAATAATAATATAAAATATAATTTTTTATAATATATTTATATAGTACAGTCTTTCAGTTTAACAGTAGTTTTTATGATATAATAATTATTAGATGTACAAATAAGTTTCCGCCGTTTGACAAAAGACGGCGCCACTAACAAGCTATGGTTAAAATTGTCTGATAAAACATTATATCGTAAGGTTGGACATTTATCAACAACATAACTTTGAAATACTAGCGATTTTGTATCAGCATCATATATTTTTTTT
>NW_011626741.1:0-24755 GCF_000204515.1 Acromyrmex echinatior | reverse complement strand
AGTATCTATGACGGCGCGAACATTCACCAAGCCTTTTGGACCTCGCATCTTGACTTTTAGTGTAGGCAGGAACATTTTTGTATTCGAAGAGACATTAGCGAGACAACTGTTTCCCTCGTGAAAAGCTGGTTCTTTCGGTTTCTTCTCATCCGTTTACTTTATCTCATCCTTGCTCGACAGGTTTCTACACATCAGCAGGCAATGTCCTTTGCTGCACCAAGGGCATTTTATTTTGTTACGGCATCTTTTATAGCTGTACCCTACTTTTAGGCAATTAAAACAGCCCTGCTTGTCTTTTACAGCTTAGATTCTTTTCTCTAAGTCCATACTTCTGGCCATATTTTCTGGCCTTTTCACAACTCAAGCTGCCATGATTAGCTCTACAAAATATACACTGCTGCGGCTTTGCTTCTTTCGCCGATAGTAAGCTAGACGCTGTCGCTATCTTTGGATCTCGTGAGAAACATGTTTTTATTCTTACTTAAGACTAACTTTAAAAGTTCGCGCACATAATATTCAATCAATAAGTCTTTTTTGCCGAATCGAGAGTCGAGGCTGTGGCTTTCTCATAATTACCGGCTGTTAGTGAAAAACTATTCACTACTTCAAACGCCCGCGAGTCTTTTACTATAGACGGTACTAAATATTGGAATTTATCTTCCCTCAACAACGTCGCGTCTTCATGAATTTTCTTAAAAGTACTCCAAAACGGAAGCCAATCTTTGATATCACTGCTAAACTTTCTTAATTCAATTTTCGGCAAATTTAATGCGCGTATACTTTCCTGTATTGTCGTGGTAGTCCATTACAGCGGAACCGGTGTCGGCGTTTCGAGTTCATTCTTCCGCTCTAACAAGTTAGCCCGACCTTTGCTTGATGGTATTTCGTGGCATACTCATCTGCATGCTGTGCCTCTCTTCCAATGGCTTCTCCAGCTTCGATCATTAAGGTCTGCAGCTTCTGATTTAGCTCATTAAGCTGGTTTGTCTCGTAGCAACGTGAAGCTGACTTGCAACGAGGTTATGTCTGGCGATTCCTTCGACTGCTTAATCCGGAAGGAAGTAATCCGGAAGGGTGTACACTTTCGTAAAGGATCGTGTTATTCTTAGTTTTAACTTTACTTGTTCCATATCTACGGATTACTTTCTTACGATTTCTGCTTGCTATAAAACGGTTACAACGAAATTACTCAGTCCTGTCACGGTCACCAGAATGTTGCAGCCGCGGTTTCAAGATCGTAAGGTTCTCAATAATATTAGACACTTCTTCATATTTTACATGCTACTTTATTACAAAAATATAAGAGCATATGGCTCGGATCATCTAATAACAATAGCAGTAAAAAAGGCAAAAGTAAAAAGTTCTATTGGCGGGAACGGACAGCACTCGCTCAGCTTGCGATCCGATCTCATTTTCTTCTTCGATCACACGTGGCCATTCCAGCACCTTTCTTTAACTCACTGCTCGGCCGGTAACACGCGTCTCACCCTCTATGTCAATGGTATTGAGAGCGCGCTTCCAACAGTTTCTAAGATAGCTCTGGAATAGCAAAGTCATTCATATACATAAGTTATTCACAATTTAAATTGAACAAGTCAGGATAATATCAAAATTATGTTAGATTAAATCATGATTGATAAAAAAAATGACTTTTGATAGACTTTTGGAGCTATTTTGACGTCATGATGACTTTTTATTCTGTTTGGATATGTTTTTCAATTTGTTGCATGTGATACATTTTAGACAGACATTTCTGTTAAAATTTCATATGATAGAATCCTTTATGTTGCAATATTTTATATAATATATTGCAGAATCTTTTTAGAACTGTTGCATATGAGAAAATGTTGCATATGATAAAAAGTTGAAACATTTTTGAAAATTTTCCGCAGCAATCAGTGCTGTGTGGGTGTAGGCGCGCCTACTTCTGCCGTGCGTTGATGTGCAGTTGTTTATCTCTTCCGTTGTTTCTCAACGGTTTTTTAGTTTAATAGCAAAGCATGTACGACAGTGTACGTTAAAGGTTTCGTGCGGGATTATAAAGTTTTGGAGATTTTTTACAAACAGAATAATATTGCGTAATAGTATAGTGATACGTGTGATAGTACTACATTTGATAATATTACGTGTAAAAATATGTGATATTGCTAAGAAAAAAGATATATTAGTGTTTATTAATAGAGCAAAGTGTAATAGTGTAGTGCTTGTATATATTATTTATTTATTTTAGTATAATCCTGTCATCGATTTCACTTAAAAAAATGGATAAATATATCCAACTTTTTGACAAGGTATGGAAAGAAATTTTTTTTGCTTCCATTAATAATAAAACCACCTGTCTTCTGTGTGATTATCAACCCTCTACTGTTAAAAAATATGTTCTTCATAGGCATTATAATATTAAACATTCAAAAGAATATTCAAAATATGTGGACAAAAAAAAATTCGATATAATTGAAGGATTAAAACTAATTTATAAAGAAGGTTGTAATTCAAGTTCTCATGTTGATAATGCACCTTCAGTAAAAGCTCTTACAGCGTCGTATGCAATTTTAAATTTAATTGCGAAAAATTCTAAGTCGTTTTGTGAAGGAGAATTTGTAAAGGATCATTGCAGCAGTAGAGTCGTTTGGAAATTCATTAACTCTTGAAGAAGCTTGCATTCCATTAAGTGACAAAACTGTAAAGTCAAAAATCGATGACATTGCTTCCTCTTTAAAAAATAAATTAAAATCTTTATCGTCTCAATAAAAGCATCGATAATCGACATGTGAGTTAATTGAGTATTTTTACTTGAATCAAAACGATTTCTCACATATCGAGGAGTTCTTAGATTTTGTCTCACATGGTACGATAACGGGAATTGATATTTTTGAAGCTGTTAACCAAACTCCTCAGAATTTGGTATAGATTTTTCGAAATGTTCGGCTATTGTAACTGACAGCGCAAAGGCAATAACAAGTTCGAAAAATGGTTAATAAGAATCCTCTCACTGTACAAATCAAGGAACAAAGCAGAATTTCAGGCAGAACTTTGCGATCTATGTGATTTTTCTTTGAAAACACGAGAAAAGGGGATTGAATTCTTCAAAATTTTTGCATCATGTTATCCACGTCTCAGAAAGTTTGGTCTTCGAATTTTCTCGATATTCGGGTCCACATATTTGTGTGAATGCTCTTTCTCTAAAATGAAATTTATGAAAACAGAAAAACGTTCTTCTTTAAACGAAGCATCGTTATCCTCGATAATGCAAACTACTTCTAAAATCTCTGTGAATATCCCTAGTAGAATCGTGCAAACGATCCAGAAGATCAAATTTACATTTTCAAGAAAATTAGTTGCTTCTGTTTCATCCTCATACATTTCTATAAATATTTTATATTAGAGAATGTTGTTTTCCTATCGAGCTACATTTGATCAGCTTCTTCATTATTTTTTAGTGGAATAGGCCTACTGGGGAAACTATTAGGGGTACAAATAAGTTCGTGCGGTTTTTTCTCGAAATTTGGGGCTTTATTGTGAAAAACCGGTTACAATGTAATCAGAGTCACTTCCAATGATAATGCAAGCTCTTCTTGCGTTTGACATGGATCTTCATCGAGTAATGCCTCTAATTCTGCGTCTTCAAACTTTCTTGGACATCCGGCACGCTCTTGGTCTTCCAAGTCAAAGTCACCACTCTTAACCGTGCAAACCACTTCTGACACGTTCGCTCAGATAGAGCATGGTCACCATAAACTTCCACTAAAATACGATGACTTTCGGCAGCACTTTTCTTCATATTGAAGTAATGCAGTAAAACTTCCTACTGCCGCAAAAACACTTTATTTGGTACAAAGTTCGACATATTTGACGAAGTAAAAATATTGTTGTTTACAATTCGAACAAATGACACATACTGAACTTAATACCTACTAATGACAGCTATCCAACGCATACTTAGAAATACGGAACGGTGGAATGAAACAGTAGTTACGCCATCTCTTTCAAAACCGCACGAACTTATTTGTACCCCTAATACTTAAAAAAAAACACATCAACGATAGTACCTCTGAGGTGATGTGGAAAGCTATTGTTCATAATTACAGTATTATAATAATTGCTTACTATACTATTGCTTATTATATTATTGTAGAATATACACATAATATGTTAATAAAAAATTTAAATATTAAAATAAAAATCATGTAAAAGACGTGGTGGCTTTTTATTGTGGGGGGGGGGGGGGGGGGGGGGGAATTACTCAGGACACTTTCCCTTATAACATATCTAAGACTGCGTTCCATTTTATGCATGATGCTTCATTTATTTTTGTTTAACATTCGATGAATAACAAGGATAAATAATGCAGCATGAAACGATACAGCCTAAAAGTTAGAGAAATCGGTGAGATGTGACTTAAAATCCTATATTTACCATTTCAACAAATACAAAATACAAAAATATATTTAAATACGTATTTTAAATATATGTATTTCAAATATACTGTTCACTTCTGGTGATTATGATTTTATGTTCTCATAGAATATGTGCGTCACATCCCTAAATATTCCATAAGTATTGAGAAATAAGACACAAAATAGTAATGAATATACTGATATTATTTAAATTCGCGTATATTCACAGTACAGATACAATTAGACCTTAATTTAGGTTCTTAACATTTATGTACCTAATTCTAGAATATTAACAAATCATTCATTCGTTACGATATCCAATCGATAGACAAATTATATTTCCATAATTTATTTTTGTACAGACACGTACAATCATGTCGGGGTAATATTACGGTTGGAGTTTTTTTTTATTTCTATTTTATTCTGTAGGAAATCATTATAGAAGCATGTTAAAATATGCATAAAATGTCTAAAATAGTTACGTAATAGTCCGTGTTTCATCGCTGATATGGTACAGAAGACGTTTCGATTGACTTCGCGCGAAAAATCGACATATCCGAAATGAATCATCAGAAAATCAACTGCGCAGAGAACTTGCAGCAGTATTCTCTCGTAGAGATACTTCCATAATTTTTACAACTCCGAGAACCGGCTCGTTACATTGCCTTTCACTAGATATTTCAAGCGTGCCTGACATAGCCGCCCTTACTATGCGGCACACTACTAACTGTTGGCTAATTAAATGACATGGCATGTCACATCTATCCCACAACGGCGAGACTTCCTTCGTGTCCCGGATCTTTTTATACAATAATAATAAATTTCCAATCTTATAAAAATTTAAAAAAGTCACAATATCGCTTTAATAAATTGAGTTATGAGCTTTTTCCTTGAGGCCAAGAAAATTTATACAAATTACACGCACATTAGAATACTTGGATTGGCTTGATGAAATGCCCGAATCGCCTGTCAACGAAAACGGTCTTCCATCAACCGCGAATCCACGTGGTGAATCTCAGTTGGGATTCTCACGATTTACATTCAGTACTTGCATTTGCACAATTTCAATCTATCGACAATGGTATTTTCATTTGTAAAAACGATGAGAAAATATTATCATATATTCGGTGGATTAAAAAATAACTTCGCATTTATAGATGACATTCAATTCTAAAAATACGAAGTTATTTTTTACTCAATCCAATATATAGACATCGCGTGTTATCTACTGCTAATTTATCAAGCGTTGGAAAAAGTTAAATTACATTCAGTGTTTACATCGCCACGTATCCGTTTTCTAAGATCTTCTCTCTACATATATCTCTTTTACTCTGAGTTTCTTTTACGGGCATTCGATCAAGCCACCGTTAAAAGTACTGTTCGACTGTCATGAGCTTGTTTTCGGGTTCGTTAAGTATATCACAAAACGCGAACATTGCGTTGAATAAGTTACTTCTCTTAAGAGTAATTCAGTTATTTTTCCTAGATTAATACTGTTACATAGTAAAATGTTTCCGTTACAAAAAAATGCGAATACAGGTGCTTTTTTCTAAAAAGATAGACAAAGTAAAACCATAATTATAAAAAATATATCGAAAAATTGTGCGCCAATTTTATACAAATCTTTCTTTATACTACAATAGAATTTCAGATTACATTGTAAATATTCTTATTGAAATTTAAATGAGCAACGGATGTAAACGTTAAGTTATGCAGGCTTTGCGGTCGTTTTATCGAGCTGGCAACAGAGTCATTACGATTACTAGTATCATCTTAACATTAACATAACGTAGAAATAAGCGATATTTACGAATCTCCTCGTCGCATAAAAATATTGTCGTATAAAAATGTCCATACAGTATATGAGGTATTTTCCTTCGTTAAGAATATCGAAGGAATGCATTATCGATTTTTAACGAAAAAATTACTTGTTCACAAAATGTAATTTTTACAAATATATCTTGTAATCGAAATAATTTCGAGCATATACGTATGTATCTATGATTCTCGAGATGAAATATATTTACAACCACGTACATAAATAAATGCGAAATCCGCCGCCTGATTCACAGAAATGATGGTAAACATGCTTGGAGCGTGATAAGAGTGTGCGCCGAACTATATTGACGAGCAGCTTCTACGAATCGTCAATTCGTCACTAGTACTTATCTTATGCGTATTTACAAATGTGTTTGCTAGTGACGAATTTCTTCTTGCGTCGTCTCGAAGTATCTCGAAGTAATCGTCTATGGAACAAATTCTCGCACTTACTCTAGCGAGCATTAATGCAACTATCGTTATACAAATCTGTATACACACATATGTATTTATACAAGTAAAAAACACCTATAAACCGAATATCTTAACTATGGTTGTAGTCAAAGTTCCGCTACAAATGCTTTGAAGCATTTGATGGACCAATCAGAAGAAAGAATTTTACAATTTGACTAATTAAAAAACACTTTAAAGCATTTGTAGCACCATATTGACCATACCTTATGTAAGGAAGACTGTTATTCAATTCGAAATAGTAAAAATTCGATCTACATCGGAAGATCATTGATGTGGAATGTCGCTCTTCTTTTTCTTCCTCTCTCTTGGATATTGATTTACCATACCGTACGTTCTCCTGCTCATTAATGTTCCAATGCGTGTAAAATCATCACAGCAATGAGTTTAGGACGGAAATAGGATGTATTCCAATAGATTAAGCCGAACTTAAAAGCTCTCTGCAACAGTAATAGATTGAGGTGAAATAGGCAGGGAGATAAATGTATGTATTAATCCGGATCTACAATAGGTTTTTTAAGCCTTAAGAAATGGACGAATCATAGTCAATTATTCTTCTCTTCTTCAATTGTAATTGGTCAATTTCTTACTTAAGACTTAAAAAACCTATTGTAGATCCCGACTTAAGAAGCCTAATGTCAATAAAGACAAGCAAATAAACAGGAAGTACGCAAAGTCAATTATAGTTAATACTTCCAGAAAAAATTGTTTAATTTTATCATTAAAGATTACTACAAATCGTTGTGTATTTTTCGTAAAAATGCGAAGAATTATTATTCGTACATACATATAAGGTATATGTATATAACTAAAGAGGCATAAAGAATGGATTGCGCGATCTGTATCTAAATAGTATTCAATATTGTCGACAATAATGAGAGAGAGGGACTGTAGAAGACGACCAATCTTCCTCTCTTTCTAATCACAACTTCATCGTTGAATAGAAAAAGATAGAGATTAGCCATCTTCCACGATTCCTTTTATTTTTGTAGACCATTTTGGATCGCACAGTCCATCCCACGGTGTAAGAATAATAATAGGTGATTCTCTACTCATGTAAAATTACTGTGATTTTCCTAAGGAAACTCCGTTGAACAGCAGATGGCATATATGTATAACATCTAACCTCATAAATCCCGGGATTAAATATATATATATTAAAAAAATTATATATAAATATATGTAAAACATTTTTTCCTGGAGCGTTTCAAGAGATAGCAGTAAGATTAAGGTAAGTAACAACATAGTAAATAATTTTATTATAATAGTACATTTATTTATACACATGATTAGTGGGACAATTAGGAAGATCGTGAAAGTTATGGAAGAGGATATATGCTGTAGAGTTAATCATAAAAGAAATGCCACTTGAACGGCTGTGAATTGGAAAGATTGCAAAGGCCATTAGGTGTCAGATCATCATGCCCTCTAGTGTTACGTGCCATAACTGCCTCAATTTCGTCACAGTTTTTCTGGACAAAAATGGGCGAATGGAATCATCTATTATTCTTACACCATGGTCCATTCTCTATATCTTTAAATATAACTAACAAAATTTAAATTAGATATTCCTATATAGTCGTTATATTGTTTTCCAGTAAGCGAGTAAATTATTCGTAAAACAAGTAAGAACTTTAAATTAATAAATTGATAGCAATCGTTATTAATTTTTCATAAATTAATGAATATATAACATACTTGTACAATATTGTATACATATTCATAACGTGCGTGTAATATGTAGAAAGAAACTTACCATTCT
The DNA here is from genome assembly GCF_000204515.1 of Acromyrmex echinatior. The sequence goes on along the minus strand of NW_011626741.1, from coordinate 16,307 downwards.
ATTCGAGCGTGTCTCGTTCACGCATTCATTTTGCAATTAATACGATAATACTTACGTCGAAAGTTCTCTCCCTAGCAAGCCAGTTCCGACTAATCCAGTACGCGATCGACTCCTATTTAGTTGCGCTCTCCTTTCCGCTGTAAAATTAAAATAGAATTAAACTCATTAGAATAGGCTTGATATTATTCGAGAATAATAGGAATAATATTTGTACCATTAGAATGTATTTTGAAAGAACTTATGCACTTTATAAATGAAACCTTTTTCTTTATAGTTACTACGCGAAAGAGGAATGGAACTTTTATATTTTATATACATTAATCATATATCGACATTCCAGTAATACATTTTTGCATTAAATAATACAATTTACTTTACAACATTTAACATATCAAGGAGAACAAGATTAAGACAATTAAGTAATTAGTTACTGCATTTAATTACAAATATATATATATATGTTTTTATACAAAACAGTCTTCGGTACATGTTTCATCAAAAACTCAAGTACTTGTGTCATACTTAAAATTTGTAACAAAATTATAATCAAAAAATACATAAATAATCATAAAAATCATTTAAATTTTTATAAAATATCGAAGAAAAAAATTTATTTTAATATTACATTATAATCACACCAATAACAGAAAAAATTGTAAAATTACACATTCATCTCATATCTCATTGAATTTTGTAATTTGAATATAAATGATCGGAATGATATTACAAAAGCACCTTGACTTTATTATTTTTATCTTACTATTGTGTTCTCATAATTTCTGCAGTATGATTACAAGATCAATAGAATATATTTTTGTGCATCAAATACGTACATAAAACTCAAGACTTTTTATTACAAATACCCATTTTCATTTACTTAAAAAGTTTGACATATATTAATTAAATAAAATGTTATATAAAATTTATACGCTATATGAAAATAATATATTTCAAATTTTTAAATTCTTCATAAATCACAAATATTATAATACAATTATCAGTTTTGAATAGTTCGCACGATACGTAAATATATTTACAAATCCATAGGTAAACGAAAGTTTTATTTATGTATTGTACATTGTATCAAAACTATATATTGAGTCTCGCTATTTTCAAATAAATAAAAAAAAGATTATTGACATTAACATGACTAATGCAAAGTAATGATTCCTACACTGTATTTTAAAAATATAATGACACAATATTAGATTATAAAAATATTATTGCAATATGTAGAACAGGAGAAAGTCGCACATTTTAATAGAAAAATCAAATGATTTTTAAATGAAAGTATGCATCGTAACGCTTTTTCGAACAAGTTTCTTCGCAACAATAGTTACAAAATATTTTTTTCTCTCGCGTCAGTTCCATTTTAGTCTTCTATAAATACTACAGCAGCAAATAATTCTATTAAACAATATTTATCGGCATTTGCCAAAACTTCCACTTATTTTTCCATGAACTATCTTTTAGTTTTTTCAATTTATTACGATTTCTTGCAGTTAAATTACTTGTTTCCGGAGTGAATTGCTTGTATGTATTTGCGAGTTGTCCAGAGTTTTCGGACAAATTTAAACTTTTTGTAGCAATATGAATAGAGTTTGATTTTATAAAATGCAATGGGCTATTTTCCGACAATAACATAATTCTACTTATTTCTGTCACTAGTGGTGATTGTGTTTTAGTTATCTGCTCACTACTTGGAAACTGAGTAGACATGCTCGAATTTAAAAAGCCTGAGTTTTTCAAATCTTGTATGTTTTGACTTTCGTCATAGCGTGTCAAGTTTTCGAAATTTCTCGATCTCAAAAGTCTCATCGGAGTGAAGGCCGGTTTGAGTATTTTAGTATGAAAATCATCGATCGATTTTGACATCTTTTGATTTACAGAATTCATGTCTATATCTGACGTATTGATAATCGATGGCATAGTGGTACTCATACTGGGTAGATTTTGCAAATAAGCATGAAGCTTACTGCGTTTTGCAATTGTATTACTCGCACGTATACGTTTGCGATTCAATATAGTGCGGCGCACAATGCTGTTTCTTTTGCGTATTTTATTGACTATGACGCGTTTTTGCTTAATCGGGCTAAGAATTAACGCTCGATTAACAGAGACGTCTCCACCGATTAATGGGCTTGAGTCCCAGTCAATCTTAATGCATCTGGACTCAAAGTTTCTAAATGTTTTTAGCAAAACGTCTCTTTTGGGCGTTTCATCGAATACCGGCATCGTCGCGTAATATGCGCGATTACAACAATTGCACAGTTTCTTTTTTTTAAAGAACGTAACTTTGGATGAATGCTTCGTCTGCCTAGGCGTTTTTTTCGCCTCGTCTAGCATTTGTTTGTAGATTTCTTGATTTTCTTCCGGCGTAAAGAAATTTATTGAATTGCCCGCCGTGCATATTTCTTCAGCCATAATCCTGTTCGGGAGCATATGGCATCGCATGATTTCAGTTGAAGTTAGATTTTTACATTTGTGCATTAACTTATTTCTAGTAGATTTGTCTAAAATATTACTAAATAAATATGCTTGAGCTGCTTGTTCCTTCTTCACCATTTGTCTCCTGATGTATGTCCTATACAACTTACCACCAGCTACGCGGGTTTGTCGCTTGCGTCGTTGGTCTGGCCTACTGAAAGCCGATCCAGTCTGCAACGCTTCCATCAAACTATCCATAACACCTTCCTGAGTCTCATGTGCGTTCATATCGACTAATGCGCGTTTACGCGCAGCTCGTGCCGCCTTTTCTGCTTCTGCTTTTTCGCGCGCTTCTCTCGTTCGTCTCTGTTTCTCCTCGCCCTCCTTCAGCTTTATTATCTCCTTCTGCGATTGCTACGGTGAGAATATAGAATCGCATTAGATAGCGATTGAATAGACTGCGACGTGACGTATTAGCGCGTATTTACCAAGAAATCATCTTTGAACGTCTTGATATCGCCAAAGAATTCCTCTATAGTGTACTTCTGCTTATCGAAAGAGAAGAATTCTGAAATGTCCGTGTACAGAGTGTCCATATTTTTAAACATATTTTGCAGAACCTCGTAAGATTCTCTAGCTTTCTTAGCGAATGGCTATAAAGTAACTCCGTTAAGGAAATACTTTTGTTTGATCAACACAAGATCAATAAATGATATTATCAATGACTATGTTCAGTAGGTAAAGAAAAGTATATATTTTCAAGAGTTTTGTGACCACTCGGAGATATTTTATTTCTATGTTTTCTTATGTATTTTTCTTCTATTTTTTTTCTAGAAATCGAAAATAATCATTATAATAACGCCAGTTTTAAGGAAAAATTGATACATTTAAATATAGTGAATAAAATTCTTATTTACTCGTTATAAAATCACTATCAATTATATGTCAATAATTTATTTATAAAATTAATTCCAAATTGAATCAAATGTGAATAATATTGCACAAAACGTTAATTAGATTATATCTTTAGTATAATAATATATTTTAATATAATATTTGTAATCGCGGTGCTTTGCGCAATGCTTGCAATGAGGAAAACAGTACCGAGATGAAAAATGTTATAATAAAAAATATAATCTAATTAGCGTTTTGTGATGCAATATCATTCGCATTTGATTCAATTTGGAATTAACTTCATAAATAAATTATTGAAATATAATTGGCAGTGATTTTATAACGATGCAAATAAAGATTTCATTCGCTATATTTCAATGTACCAATTTTTTCTTAAGTTTGGCGTTATTATAATGATTATTTTGGGTTCATTTGTACAATACTGTACAAATGTGTTATATAATATAAATTCATCAATTTATCATCAGTTATGAAAATACATAAGAAAACATAAGAAATAAAATAATCCTCGAGTGGTCACAAAATCCTTGAAATTTTGTACCCTCCATTGCTCAATGCACGCTCAGTGATTGTTTAATATGATTGGTTTTTGCTGTTAATTCTTTAGTGAAGTGTAGAAACTAATTCTAATAAGAAATAATTCAGCGTTCTCTAAGCTATTTTATCCGTTGAATATTAATGATTATTAACAAAAAATTAGTGAAGGATACTTTCATAACATCTATAAATAAGTCCTCATCGCACTGTGGAACTTTGGCATTCGTAAGATCCTGTTCGAGATTACGAATATTGGTCTCCATTTGACATAATGTTCTCTGAACATTTTCTAAAGACACTCTACTGGCACGATCTACATGTGCTATTTCCTCAATAAAGCTGAGACATTCTGGGAACTTTCTTTCTATCGTATCCACCAAGTAATGCATAAGAGTTTGCTTGTTATCGACATCTTTAGTACTAGTCAACTAAAAAAAAAGTCGTGAAACTGCATCGAAATAATAAGCGATTTATGCATATACACATACAAACATATATGTTACAGAACAAACCTTTGTAAGAAAACTAATCTCGAATCCGAATGCTTGGCCATTTTTGGAACCGGAATTCATATAGTTTCCGAGTAACAATATTAATTCGAGAATTCGTGCAAACTTTTTGCTACTTTTCACTTCTTCGCATGCTGCAGTAGCAGCTACTATGTCAGGTTTTATATCCTGTATCAACTCTTCATATCGCAACATAAAGCTTAATGATCTCAATCTGGGTAATAACCGTTTTATTGTAGATATCTGTAACATTGATGTCAATGAAATAAAAAGATAGAAAAAAATTATACAAAAATCAAATACATTACCGTAACACAAAATTGTTCCGCTTCAGTCAAGTCATCGTATTGATCTTTGTACATCTGTAATTTTGACAATTGATCTGGCGGAGGTAAGTATTGAATTAATCCTTGTAATATATTATCAGAAATAACTGGTCCTTCACATCGAAATAAACATCTTTTTACTTCCACGTAAGGCATGTGCTTTAGTGTTCCACCGAGAAGTATTGATATATTTTGAGCCGCCTTATTATCCAAAACTTTGAGATCCTTTACTTTTTTCGTTGAGGCTGATCTACGTATACGAAAAATTTATTAATATCTTATGTAATATCATTTTAAAAATGATAATTACTGAGGTGAAATTTACTTATCAACTACATCGTCTATTTTTTTCCCGCTCGGTTTGGAAGCGAACTTCTGTGCAAGACCATCCAATATTTCTGGACTAGCTAATTTGTCTTCTTGTACTCTTGTCCAGAATGACTTTTCTGTCATTCTGTGAGGTAAAATCTGAAATACATAAAGTTTTACATAGCAGAAATTATACTACAGTAAAAAATTATGAATATTAAAATCATTATATCTTCTATACCGGTAATAATTTATTCGATTAATATAAATATATTATATATATTATACACATACCGCTTTCCAATTTGCTCTTTTTAATGGTCCATCTACTTCCCACTTCTTTTTCGGTTTTAATCCGTGAGGCAAAACTTGTATCATTGGAGACGATGGAGATAATGCCCCCATTATCGGTGGTAATAGAGGACCCATTCCTGGCATAGGTGGTGGTGGAGGTCCTCCTATTCCAGGCATAGGTGGAGGTGGAGGTCCTTTTAAACCGGGCATAGGCGGAGGAGGTGGGCACATCATTCCAGACATAGGTGGTGGTGGAGGTGGGCCACCACCGCCAGGAAGAGGAGGTGGCGGCGGCGGTAGTTTGCTTCCCATTTCAGGCATAGGTGGTGGAGGCGGACATACAGCAGTCCTCTATATATAAAACAAAATGATGTTTTTAAGATTACTCAATTTATATGCTAGTTGCGTATTTCAAGGAGACGACAAAAGCGATATCTAAGTAACAAGCGTATACATGGTCTGAGTTTTTTTAAATAAATTCATGTTGCTAATATACAAGATGCGTTACCAAAATCCGGACAAATTTTAATTTAAATTTTCCGCTATATTGTGCCTCTGCCAGAGGTTGTCGTTGGCATTCGAGAAAATCTGATGCTTTTAGTAAACAGTCATATTCTCAAAATGGCCGCGATGTTGAAACCAAGTGCGGAGTATAATCGAAGAGCGATCTTCGAAGGCCTTCGCGCTGGACGCTCAGCAACGGAAATAATTCGGTTCTTTGGATACCCGAGATCAACCGTTTATGACATTGTGGCAAAATATATGGGTTTAGAACAGTCCAACGAAGGTTCCAGTATGCCAGCAAGGAAGAAAAAACGCACCACGAAGACTCCTGCAGTCGTTCAAAGGGCTCAAGCGCTGATTTCGGATGACTCAGGGCAATCATTGCGAAAATTAGCATCGATTGTTGGTATAAGCGAGCCAATAATGCATCGAATTGCCGAGGACTTTCGATATAAATTGTATACATTAAAGATACGACAGATGCTGTCAGGACAAGCCGAGTTGCTCGCCTCGGCTCCCATTTTGGGCTCTCAACAGCCTAGATTTAAATCCCTTGGACTACGTATGGAGCGTAGTTAAAAGGGTCACAAACAAGTCTCGGCATCCAATGTGACGTCATTAAGAATTGCTATTGAGGCAGCATTCGTTAGCATAGACAGCGCTACATTACGGAGTGCGTGCGAACGTTTTAGATCATTATTCAAGCTAACAGGGAATATATCGGATAATTGTGCTTTACAGGGATCCCCGAAGTGCCATGTAAAAAGTTTTTGTAATATTTAATTTTTCATTAAAAACATTTTGTTTAAAGAAATTGTTCGATTTGTCCGGATTTTGGTGACGCACCCTGTAAATATTAGAGAAAATATTAAGTTTTCATTATTCAAAATTATTATTATTCAATACAAATGTTAAATAATAAAATCTGATGGATTTTGATTAAGAAATATTTCTAAAGATAGCCGACTTGTATTCAAATAAAATACAAAATCATAATAAAGATGATTAAATATACAAGGTGTCCCATTTTAACTTTGACACCGAAATATTTCGAAAATTATAAAAGATATGGAAAAATATTTCAAAATTTGTAGGTTTAAAAAGGTTTATTTAGTAACTATATTTATTCGATATTGGCGTGGCGTTGCCAAGATCAGGATGAGCTTACTTTAAATTTTTTTAATGAAACCGCCTAAATTTTATTGCATATTATTATAGCTCTTCCTGAAACTTTTCCAAAACACTATAACTTAATTCACTTTAGGTCAGCTGTTTTGAAGTTATCGAAATTTATATGGTAAGATGTCCACTCAACAAAGATCGATGGCTGATCCAGCTAGTGAAGGCAAGATCGAGGAATGATCCGACCAACTAAGACAAGATCGAAAGATGATCCAGCCAATAAAAACAAGATTGAGGAATATTCCGACTAATGAAAGTAAGATAGGAGGATTAAGGAACTTTGTCTAATTGTCATTACGTATCTAATTATCATACTCTCGGAATTAAATGTTCAAAGTGTGCACTATTATTTTTCAAGCACAAAATCAGTCTACGTCTAAAGTTTTGCAAGACTCCTCTGAGTATTTGCGGCGCTTGAGTTTCTTCCATCATATCTCGTGATTGCTTTCTGATACATAGCATCTTTCACATATTCCCAAATAGTAATCTAGAGAATTTAGATCTTAGAGGTCACAAGATTGATCTTCCTAGATCTATCCAATAATTTGGATGTGTTATCATCCTATTGAAATCAAAATCTTTAGAGAACATCCAGTGAAATGTCCTGAAGATATTCTGAAAATATCCTGATAAATGATTTTGGATAAAATCTAAGTAAATTGGACCATTAATTGTACGTTTAAAAAAATGCAGCTCAATAATTTGATCATTACATATGTCAATCCAAATGTGAAGGTTCCAACGATGCTGATTGGCCACCTGTCGATATCAGTGAAAATTTACTGGTGACTAATAATGACTGGGGTCACAACTGGATAGGCACAATTGTGCCTATTGAAACTGGCATTGCTATGAAATGTAGCTTCGTCATTGAAACAGATATTCTAAAAGAAATTTGGATTCTACTCCAATGTATCAAGTGCCCATCTACAAAATTAAACTGTCAGTCTATAATCACCTTCGCTTAATTGTATCAGATTGAAGTGATAAGGGTGGTATTATGCGAATTATAACATTCGATGTAGATCGAGGAATTCCAAATTCATGTTCTATTTATCGAGCACTGACGTGTGGATTGAAATAAATCATGCTCAAAATTGCAAGAAGTTTAAAGGTCATTCCTCGATTTTGCCTTCACTATTTGGCTCAATCCGATTTTCGTTGGCTGGATAACTTACCATATAAATCTCGATAACTTTTTCAAAACAACTGATCCAAAGTGTATTAAGATTATAGTGTTTTGGGTCATAGAAATCGTTTAATGTGTATGATTTATATCGAAAATCCTCCTCGGCAATAGCTATAATAATATGCAATAAAATCAAAAGAGTTCTATTTAAAAAATTCAAAGTGACTTTGGCAACGTCATTCAATGTTAAACGGATATGATCAATAAATAGACCTTCTTAAGGGGACGCTGAAGCAACGACCGAACTAATCGATGTCGATAAAATAGATTTTTAATTCCAAATAAAATATTACGTACATCAAAGAAACATATACATTAATTAAAACACATATGATGTGTTTGACAACACATATGACACACATTATAATATACCCAGAGCGTATAGATTAATTAAAATTCATAAGTCTGGCAATCCGCTAAGAATTATTGTTTTGTCTATCATCTAGCTCACTATATTATTTGTCATTATTCTTACACAATATTATTAATTATAGCATACCTGAAGCACCTAGCCAGATAAAAAATAGTTTCCATTTTGTCAACAAACTGAATGGGACTTATTTTAAGCCTGACGATGTGTTAGCTTCTTTAGATGTGAGTCCTTTTTTACTAATGTTTCCATAGAACTAGCATCTGAGAGCATTAAAAAAAGATGGACCATATATCTTGTAATACAAAAACACCTTTAGACGAATTTTTAATTGCGTTATATTTTGTTTTAAACTGAATTTATTTTTCTTTTAATGGCAATTTCTACAAACAAATTTTTGGCACCCCCACGGGATCTCCAACATTCTCTATAGCTGAAATAATTTTGCAAGATCTACAATCATTAGCTATTGATAGATTACCTACACAACTTTCTTTCTACTTTAGATATGTAGATGACATTATACAATATTAGCAGCTCCTTCTGACACTTTGAATGACATTCTTAACACTTTTAATTACATACAAGACTAAAGTTTATTATAGAATTTGGGAAGAATGGGAGATTGAATTTTTTGGACACTACTATTACTATCGACGAAAATAAAATCATTTTTGGGTATCAAAAACCAACCTTTTCATGTAAATTTTTAAATTTCCATTCTCATCATCCTTTATGTCATAAGAGAGGAATTATTTATGGCACAGTTGATAGAATTGTATTATTATCTCACTCTAAATTTTAACAAAGGAATTTTATTGCTATTCACACTTTTTTAGATAATGGCTATCTTTTTAACTTCATTTTTTTCACCATACAAAAAATAATTAATTATCATATTTACAATAAAAATAAAACAGATAATATTGGGAATGTGCATTAATTTTCAAGAGATAACGTAACTAATACTACCGCATCGGACCATATTGTTGCTACCTTCATGTTCAAAGCACCATCATGTGGCTTTACTTTTCAGTATGTGTCATTTTGCCGAAGTGTAAATAACATTGTTTTTTTGAGCATTGAATATGTCGAATTTTATGTCAACAAAACGCAATTTGCGGAAAGTTTTGCTTTTTTGCTTTCATTTGAAGAAAAGTGCTGCTAAAAGTCAAGGAATGCTGTCGGAAGCTTATGGTAATTATACTCCATCGATTTCAACATGTGACTGGTTTCAACGCTATAAAAAAGGTGATTTTGACACGGAAAGACAAGGAATGACTAGCCGAAAAAGTTTGAAGATGAGGAAGTGGAAGCTTTACTCGAGTCAAACGCAAGAAAAAGAATCATTAAATTGCAGAATCATTAAATGTTGATCGATCAACGATTTCCAAACGTTTGAAGGCCATTAGAATAATTCAAAAACAAGAAAATTGGGTGCCGTACGAGTTGAAGCCGAGGGACGTCGAAAGGCGCAAAATGACTTGTGAATTGTTGCTTCAAAGACACAGAAGAAAGAAACATTTTTTGCATTGTATCGTGACGGGTAATGAAAAATAGATATGCTCCGAAGCGCAAAAAATCATGGTGCAGATCAGGCGAACCATCAACGTCGACGGCAAAGCCGAATTCATGGCGTCAAGCTCATGCTCTTGTATTTGGTGGGATCAGTTGGATATAATGTATTATGAACTGCTTCAACCCAACAAAATCACTAGGGAACGCCAACAACAATTGATGCAATTGAGCCGAGCATTGAAGCAAAAACGGTCAAATTACGCGAAAAGACACGACAAAGTGATTTTCCAACATGACAACGCCACATGTTGTGAAACCTTCAAGGAAACGTTAGAAGCGCTTAACTGGGATGTCCTATCACACCCGTATTCTCCAGATATTGCTCCTTCCGATTACAACCTATTTCGATCGATGACTCATGGCCTGAGCAGTGCTTCCATTCTTATGAAGACCAAAAAATCGATTCGTGGATAGTCTCAAAAGATGTGTCGTTCTTTCGACGTGGAATCCATCTATTACCAGAAAGATGGGAAAAAGTAGTGGCTAGCGATAGACAATATTTTTAATGATCAATTTGTAACCATTTTTTCACAATAAAGCCGTTTACCAAAAATCCCTTAAAATTAATGCACATTCCCAATAATTTTCATTCACATAAGAAAGACAAAAAAAAATTTCGTCTGAAAAATTTATGTCTCTAGCTCTCAAATTTGATTGTAAATTATTCTATTCCATTCCTAACCTCTTAAAAAATTACATAAAGATCACCTCGACTTATACTCCCATCAAGAAGTTGTGTATAAAATCTCTTGTGAGAATTGTGAAGCAAATTATGTTGGTCAGACCAAAAGAAAATTAAAAACTAGATTAAATGAACATACGTCAGACATAAATAAAAAAACAGAATCTCTTTCAATTATTCTAATCACCGGATTAATTTTAATCATAAATTTGATCGGAATAGCGTCAAAATTTTAGATAGTGAACCATCGTATAACAAATGACTAATTTCAGAAATGATTCATATTAAAAGACAGAAACAGGATTTAAATAGGCAAAATGACATAGAATCCTATTTTCCATTATATAATCTCTTTCCCCTTCCTAGTTTCTTTCTTCTGTTTTTCTCACTCCTAATTTTACTCTTTTCATATCGATAATATTTCTCTCTTTTAGTTTGACTCTCAGATGACTCTCATTTTACAATAATATAATATTTTTAGACAGTAATGATTATTTCTATCGCAATTACAATGCTTACATGCCAATCTCTATTTTATATACTGACTAGATTTTATTTTATTACATTTTATTATATACCATGACTACACAATACATTTTCGCTTGTAAAGAAGGAAATTTTATATTTATTATGTACACATTTTTCTTTTTTACACTTTATATTTTAAATTCCATCTAATTTAGGCGAATCTAATTTATTTCTTTATTTTACTCAATATATTTCTGTATATTAACAGATTTTTATATTATTTTATTCGATTGATTACATATTATTGACTGCTACAAAGTTTTTATTGGCGTTATTATATCATATCATCAAATTTTGTACTGCGATTCTTCAGAAATTGTGACTGACAATGAATTGTTACATGCGAGACTTTTATATCGAATCATTCTTATGGATTATATCTTAATTGAAGTTTGTATAATTACGTATTTTTTATTATATGTATTTATTCTTAATCTTTTGCCGTTACCGTTATATTCTAACTTTAATTAGTAAATGTTTTTAACATTGATAATGACTTAAAGGAGGTTGAAACGTTTATATTCTCTATTGTTTTTATATTATTTGTTAGTTTATTATGCTAAATTTGAATTGGTTTGGCTCGTAGCCTTTCGTATTACATTTATTTTAATTAATTAAAACATAAATTAAAACATTAAGTAAATCATTAAATAAAACGTTATATACATTTTTTGCTCTGCTACATCCTATATATCACATGAATGCGAGGTTATTGCGTAGGCACGCTCAAATCATATTATACTTCTCAAGCTATTTCTCTTGTAAGCTTCAAAATCATAACTTGAAAGTCTCATGATATTCTTATATTATTCAAATATAGAAAAGTACTGTTTGTTCAGATATATCTTTGCATTTCTTTATATGTATATATGTAAAGGAAGAACCTACATGATAACAGAAAACTGTAATTTACAATTTTTTGGAGAATTTTCATACCGGTTTGTACTTTTCCAAAGTATTTGCATTTTTTTTTATTCTAAAGAAGGATTTTTTTATTCTGTATAAGAAAAACTAAATGGTTTAAGAAATATGAAATGACGTTCCGTCGATAACTCCAGCATCCCCTCTTAAATCCTACAACTTTTGTCTAAAATTCATTCATTTTTCCGTATCTTTTATAATTTGCGAGATATTTCAATGTCAAAGTTAAAATGAGACACCCAATTGGGTCATTCTCAATGTTAAACTTGATACAATTTAGAATCAATTATTCATTTAAAAGACAAAAAACTTGACGAAATATATAATATGATTTAGCCAGTAATTATAATAATATATAAAATTCATCCTTGTGTATGTATCACTATCATTGTGGATGATTGTGAGACTTGTTTGTATATAAACGTGAAAACAATAAAGATGTACATAATTATAAATAACATAATGGTTTCCGCATAACAAGGATATGCGGAACAATATTTTGCATATGGATCGCGAAATAGAGAGATCGACAAATAGAAACTCATTCGCCAACTCTCGCACAGAACAGTCATTACTAATACATTACCCTACGCCGAAACAAAGACTTCTTAACGAGCAATCGAATTTTTATACTTTGCGTGAAATAAAGTATAGAGATTTCATATTCTGAATCTGTGTGCAAATTATTACGAGACCATCATCTATCCGATTATCCATTCAACCAATACAGCGACTAATACACATTGGATTAAAGACATAAGCATATTGATGACATTGCTTTAGCTATTGACAATGTTCATATTGAGATTCTTATTAAATTTAATTCTTACCACCCAAGACTATTATTTACATTATAATTTACAATTTATGGAAATTGATGAAGACTCATCAAACTTTTTGGACATGCTTGATAAAAAAAAAGGAAATTCTTATTTTTAATTGGTATCGTAAATCTATATTCTTGGGTCGTTTTCTTAATTACTTCTCATCCACTGTGTCAAAAAATTGGCACGTCATTGGTTTAATCGATAGAGTTTTATTACTTTCTCATCCAAATTTTCATAAAAAGAATTTTGACTTAATTATAAAAATTCTTCTGAATAATGGCTATCCCCTAAGTTTGATATTTTCAACTATTAAAAAAAGACTTAAAAAATTTGATCTTTTTAATCGTATTGATGATTTTGTTACTGATAAGCCAAGAAGAAATCAATAATAAAAAATTTTTCTCTATACCATTTATTTCTAATATTTCTAATAAAATCAGTAATTTTTTAAAACATTACTTTTATATGTACTTTTATGTACCTTTTATATGGCCTATAGAGAGGCATAAATTAGCTCAATAAATTTCAAAGTCCAGAAAGATGTACTACCTCAATCTTCTCAATCTAATGTAATATATAAGATTGACTGTAAAGACTGTGTCGTATGTTGGACAAACAAGCAGATGCCTTAAAACGCGCATAAATGAACATAGAAATCATTAACAGAAACACGACCCAACATTCGGTTATCATCGTGTGGACTTATTTCATGAACTTAATTGGGATAACGTATATATTTTAGACAAAGAATAAATTTTACATAAAAGATTGTTATCAGAGATGATACATATTGAAAAATAATAACTAGGTCCTGAATTTACAAAACGATACACTTTCTCTCGATCCGTTATATATAGATCTATTTTCAGAAACGTAATGCTTTCAATCTATATCATTTATCCTTGGTTATTTATTATTTATTATTTATACTTATTGTCTTTGTAAGTACATGTTGTCCACTGTTTCTCTCAATTTTCATTTTACATTCATCTACCAAACAATTATGTCGTGTCTAATAACTCTTAATTTTGTTTCATATAAGTGAAGTAAAGTTTGATTTTAACTATTTTAATTATTTATATTAACTTTTTAATTTATTCATAATTGTATTACACAGTTAAATTGAACAGTTTAAAGGAACATGTACAACAAACCTTATAGGAACAGTTCAATCTTGACAGTCATGTAAGTTTATTTTACCATATTTTTTACGGATAACTTTATGTTAGCAATTTAAAATATTTTTTAACTCCTTTTGGTCAATCGATTCAAAACAAACAATCTGTTTCTTTTTTAGTAAACTTAATAATTTGATGACCAAGATTAACTCGGATATCACTACCATAGTTTTTTCGTATTTTATACGTTAATAGTTTATATTCGTATGCGCTATCATTATGTAATTTTGTAATTAATAGTTTAAGTAAATTTCTTTGTATCGAAGAGGATCTTGACCATAGGTCGAAATGTATACGTTTTTGTTGTTTTTATTGTTTACATGTAAGATTTTTATGTTAATAGGTGTAGACAGGCAGACATAAATCTCACTAGGATTCAGAGACCAATAGGAAACGATCTTAAAGATAGGTAGATGGCAGTACGAGATCGTGACTCTATATTCTTTTTTGGCAACTCTGGACACGCCTTACTAACTATATAGTCCTTGTATTTTCTCACGAGAGCATTGTATCGTACATTCGCAACATTAAAGAGTTTACTATATTACGTGGTTAAATTATAAGATATTATTTATCGATAGCCTCCTATCCTCACAAATTGGTAGCAGAGTGTGGTTTACTTAGTGTATCCGTGTGAGGCTATCGAATATCGTGAGAGTTTGCTTGAGCATAAAAAAGACGCATTTTCAATATGGCTGAAAATTGGAATTTGAGTTGTGTGGAACCGCTTGACGACACAAATTATTTCCTGTGGAGCGAAAAAATAGAAGGAATCTTAAGGGCAAAGAAACTTTGGAAAAAAGTAATGAATGTGAAGCCAACAGACAAACCAGAAGAAGATGATGAAAGATATGCGGAAAAATTTAAGCTATGGAATGAATGGGACGATGATAACTACGCCGCACGTACAGTCATGATAAACACGATGAGTAAAGCTCAATTATTGAAGTACAGTCACGAAAAGGATGCAAATAAATTATGGAATCTAATTAAAAACAATATGGCAGCGGAAACTGAGCAGTTGAAGGCGAGATCATTAAGTGAATTGTCAAATCTAAAAATGAATAAGGACGAAAGTGTAGATGCGTACGTTAATAGAGCGGAAGCTTTGAGAAACCAATGAGGACAACTTGGTAAAAACATAGAGGATTACGAATTGAGGATGTATATTATACGAGGACTAAAATCTGAATTCGATCAGAATGTACGAGTGTTTGAAACACAGAGAGAGCTAACCATAAATGACATAAGATATGCGTTAAAACAAGAGGAAATACGAAGAGACAAACATAAAGATGAAAAAACATCGAAAGAAGAATATGTAAGAAAAGCCAGAGATAAATCAAGAAATAACTATACATGCTACAATTGCGGAATGAGTGGTCACAAATCAAGCGAATGTCGTAACAGGAAGAAGTGCTTTAATTGCCAGGGATACAATCACATCGCGGTTGATTGCAGAGAACAGAAGAGAAACGTTTCACGTGGAAGAGGATTTAGAGGAATCTCAAGAGGAAGAGGAAGAGGACGTAGTCAAGGATATAATGAAAGTACATTAAAAACTACAGATGAAGCGGTATTAACTGTAAGAGATCGATCACACGTGAGTACAACAAAAGTAAATAAAGAGCCTGAGCATGAAATAAAAAAAGGTTATATATGGCTATTAGATTCAGGTGCAACAAGTCATATGGTAAGCAATAAAGTCGTATTTGTTAATATAGAGGACGATACAAGAGACATTGGCTGACAAAGAAGGAAAAAAACTAACCTCAGATGGTCGAGGTGAAATAGTAATAAAACAGAATTTTAATGAAGATAGGATACGGTTAAGAAATGTATTATGTGTACCAGACATTAATATAAATTTATTATCGGTAGCAAAAATCACCGATCATGGTTACAAAGTAGAATTTGATAAATATGGAGCCATCGTTTACAGGAACAAGGATGAGATAAAAATGACAGGGAAGAGAATGCGTACTACGTTAAATCGTCTGTGATAAAAAATGAAACAGCAGCGAGAACTGA
>NW_011626731.1:994662-1089576 GCF_000204515.1 Acromyrmex echinatior | reverse complement strand
TATATATATATTAGGTGTTGGAATTAATTCATAGCGTTTTACAAGTGATGGGAAGTACTTTCATTAATGTATTTTTTAATGCTCATGTGAAATAAATAACATTCTTTCATTAAAAAACGCTACGAATTAATTCCAATACCTAATATATATATATATAATAAAAATAAAAATTTTCATTTTACCTAAATCTTATATTTGTATGAATTTTATATTAATATTATTAATCGCAAAAGTTAAAACTCGTCTTACTATAATGAGTGTTGTTCGATGCTTTGCAGGTTCCAAAATACGGAGAAATTTCTTGAACCACAGTGGTCTCCCTCACGTACGTGTTATGAATGCTAATGAAACCGCACCTTTTGTATAATAAATGCACGAAAGCGTACGTATTTATAAATGTACCACGACGCTGCGATGATTTCTTCTTTTTTTCACGTCCAATACATGCAGCTTCTTAATTTTTTTACAAACGTTTAGTTGAAAAAAGTGACGATGATAAAGGTAACATAACATAATTTTCTAAAAAATGAAGGAATAAACAGAGGGAAAAGGAATAATTTGTATCTAAGAATAAACCATGAAAATAAAGAGACGCAAGATTACTTGATGTCGTGAGAAGGATGGAAAACGAAGGAAGAATGTCATGAATTACGATATAAAGTTTAGACGTTGTGCTATCGCGCGATTATTTCCGTTGACGTTTCATTCGCGACGTCATCCGCGAGATGTTGAGGAGAAGAAATCGTCATAAAAGCGCCATGATGTCCATCCCCTCGTAAGAAAAATATGCAAATTAAACGGCGCTGCCAATCTAAGTCCAGAGACTTTGACGCACAGAGCCGTTTGGTGATTGCCAGATGGTTGTAAAAGTTCAGCACATGTAATAAAAGTTGCATGAGCTAAAAGACAAAGTCTGGAGTTCTCTCTGAATCGACCGATTCTACGTAGAAAATTCCTACGCAATGATTTTTCACATACCGAGTGATTCTCTCTCATCATTACGCAACACGATTTTTGTACATAGAGCTATGTGTATATGTCTGTCTAATTTTGCCGAGAAATAGATCTCTCAGCATATTATCACGATACATTGCGTTGCAACGTGTCATAAGCGTAATGCCATGAAACTTGTCTCCGCTATAACAACCGCAGTCGACGCAAATAACAATAGATGAACATTGCGGAAGAAGAAAGTTGGCAGAATCCGCTGCGAAAGAAAGCCTTGGCGATGTTGGTCACGGCAAGGAAAAAAAACCGGACGTTCTTCATTCTCGCAGTAATTCGCTTTTCGATTGTGCGGTTCGCGGTTTATGCGGCAGATGTAGATGCGAAATAATGAAAGAGAAAATGGCTTTTGCAGAAACTGGACATTAATTTAAAGGCTATATTGAGCAAAAGATTCATTGAATAATTATAATTTTGAAGGATTATAGAATCTATACCTCTTCTTTCAGCCATTTAAAATAATTAAAGCGTTATGTAAGATAATTATATATACATGAAAAGAAGTTTGCCTTAATAAGATTTCAAATCTACGTAACATAAACATCGGTTTATTTACTAAAAACATCATAGACATAAATATCCACGTATAACTTTGCTACTTCGTATAATTACTTTTCTTTTCAGAGTTTTTGCAGTCAAGTTTGCGAATAAATCTCACAAGTATATTTTCGTTCGTAAACATCTACGAATTAATTATGAATCACATTGTATTTCGCGACCGTGCGAAGCGAGTTAACGTGAGTTAGTTCCAGGTTTATCTGCACAATTTTCCTGTAAAATGGCGATTATTATGGCTCTATATTTACATATGTGCGAACATGACGAAGTAGCATGAAGAGATATACAGCGGAAAATACCTATGACTGAGAATGATAATGGACTAAGCGAATAATTTAAAAAACATAAATGACCGCAAGACAATTTCACTTTATAACATGCAGGACGTAAAAATAAGTAATGGCAGGAAAAATTACCAGTACGTTAATCGAAAGATAGCGGAATGATTCGTATGATCAAATAAAAGAATGTACATATCTTGAAACTAGTATAAAAGCTTCATACGGAATGTAGGACGAAAAAAGCGAATATAAAACAAAGAATCGTTTTAAAGATCCTTCCTCAAAAGTAAAAAACTGCAATAAAAAATTCTTACACAACACAGAAGTATTGTGTAAACTAAGAAAGTTATTTGAAGCTTAGACAATAGAAAAAGTTTTTATTATTTGGAATGATCGACACAGTAATCTTTCATCGCAAAAATCCGCGAATTTTCAGATTCAATGATCGTCTTACCTAATTTTGTATGCCAACTAAATGATCGATAAGAGACTAACTATAATACGTAACGATCATCAAATTTCGAATTTAAAAGTTTAAGTCAAAAGGAACATTAAATCAGTTCAAATAATTTATTTAATTCATTCATTTCATCTATAAAAATTAATTCATATGGAAATTATCAAAATTTATAGACATATTGTTAAAATTTCAATGTTTATAATTTTTTGTTAAAATTTCTATATTTACAATTTTTATTTATTTTGTCAGCCTATTAAACAATAACCTTCCAAATCGATTCGTAGTCCAAATTAGTCTCTCAGACAAAACGATTAGATCATTCATCTCTCTTTCTTTTTTTATGCTTCCGAAAGATCCTAAGTTCAAAAGCAAAAGCGCCGATTACTGTAATTTACTTGACAATCCACAGGTGCGCTTGTGTTGATTTCCTTTTTTAGAAAAAGTATGTTACTGGTGTAATCTCCAGCCAAATTTCTCGGAAGGCTACTTTTGTATTTGACATGCGATCGTTGATCGTAACATGCAATCATCGTTAACACATTAAATCACACATGATCGCGTGATATAAATATATTTGAAAACTGTTATAAATTCTACATTTTTATCAGATTATTCTTTCCTTTACTGCTTTCTGTTTTGATTCAAAAAGCAGAATAAACAACATGCATTTTGTACATATTTTTATCCAAAGGACAGTGCCATTTTTTAAATATTTTATATGATATATTTAAATACTTTTTAGAAATATGAAATAAAAATCACGATTTAAAAATATTATAATACTATATTTACATAAAAACGTTTAAACATTAAAAAAATTTATTAAAAAACAGATATTCAAAACCTGAGATACAAGCTTGTTATGTGCGTTTGAAAAAGCGTTTTGCTGTTTGTTTTAAGTAATAAATTATTGGAATGTACATAAAATTTTAAAGAATTTTAAAGATTATTTGTACCATTTTATATTATATTACGCTATTAAAGCGCCAGCCTCGAGCATCAACTCGCTCAATTTTTTAAAGATACACCTGCATATAAAGTATCGAATGTTACTGAGCTTCAGGCATCGCGCTTGCGGTTATCAGGAAAAACTTGTCCGACTGGTCATGCATAAAATACATCGAGTCTATTGACACGAGAACCAACAAGAGCAAAGTACTTGGAAGAGCACGAGACTGCGGTGAAACGTACAAACTCTTAATAAATTGCCTTTTTCTGATATCACCGCAGCGCAAAATTTACATAACACGAACTACACGTCTTCTTACAGTTTCCTGTTCTAATAAAAAAAAAAAAAAACAGGTTCAGATTTTATATATTTATAAGTAATGTATGAAATATCTATTAACAATAAGTAAAGCTTATATATTAGCTCGCAAATTAATATTCATTCATAAGATCATAATGTAATACAATGATTTAATTCGCGTGTTGCATCGCAAATAATACAGATGTAAAAAGAATGTATAATAGTAAGTTATGACAAACTAATTATAACTATTAGGTGTTGGAATTAATTCGTAGCGTTTTACAAGTGATGGGAAGTACTTTCATTAATGTATTTTTTAATGCTCATATGAAATAAATAACATTCTTTCATTAAAAAACGCTACGAATTAATTCCAACACCTAATAATTATATAATAAACACGGAAAGGGAACATTGTCATGACATAGTTCCGACTGATGGCCGGCCGCTCAACTATGTGAGAAACAGGTCAAACAGGTGTGACAGAAGGTCTGGTTAGGTGTGTGCCACATTTAAATAAATATCCATCAGTTCTCCCCAGATAAACTTTCATGCGAGTTGACAGTTCGATAGCAAATATGACACGTATTTTTTTATACGTGTGCTCATAATTATATGTAAATTATTTTATTACATATTCGCAGTGGTTATTATTTACAATATTATTATATATATAAATTTTGATAAACTCAAATAAAATGAAGATAATTTAAAATATCATTTCAAATTGAATATTTTTAATGTAAACAGTTAAAAAGACGAAACATTTAATACTTAAAGACGGAAATAATTACCAAGGAAAAAAAGTACATTTTAAACAAACGATTATAAGCAACAAGACATGTTCTTTAAATACAGCTTACGTAAGGTTTATTTAATAATATAGTCTTAAAACATTTGACATTTCAATAAATATAATAAAATAAATAAAATTATAATAAATAAATCAAATAAATCAATTTTACCTCTAACATGTGACTAGTATTAGTTAAAGTAGCTATAGTCAAATATCATAATATAATATTTTTTATTAGACTACTCGACTATATTATACGATGACTACTTTACACTTTCGAGGCCACCAATGGAATGTTGTTACTCAGCGATGATAATACAACTCGCTGATTATCGTGCAGCTCGAAGCCTCCTCAGGGTCACTTAAGTTACATCGTAATGATGCCCAGGCGGCGAACCGGTTACGGTGCCGGACCCTAAGGCCCTGCCACTGCACTTATTTGGCCCCGAGACCGCCCTCCATCACTAAACCGATCGCGAGGCAGACGAAAATAAGAAGAAAAGGGCACGAAGGAACCCACAAAAATTAACCACGCGCTCGCTCGCACCTGGTTCGAAGATGAAAACACGTAGTCAAACTGGCTCAAAGCCCTTAACCACAAGAAAGACTCCAATAACTCTTATAGACGCTACTTCTGGCAGCGTAATCTATATATATAAAATCTATGAAGTAATTGTCATTGCATAAATATGTGCAAATATTGCTACACACAGGGCTATAAATAATACAGCATATTGCATGTAAATCTCGCTCAAAGAACTATAGTTAACATAAATTACTGCTCGATACAATTCACGTACTCGGAGTTAAGATCGATGTTAACTTCACGAATACAATACAATAAATATTCGTGTCGATCCGCCCCCGCAATTTTTAATTCGTTCCATTACCTCGATGACAATAGAACGACGATACATCGTTCTCAAGTCCTTCCTTTCGATAACGCTCCGATTGTAAGCACCTCCGGAGTGCACAATACGCCAGATAGTCGCGCTCCATTTTCAGAAAGATACAACACCCCTTTGCGCCAAAGGGGTTGGACTTATAAATCTAACGATAAATCTATCACCAGCAAAAGCTGACCGATATCGCGCCTGTGGCTAGTTGCCAAAACCATCCCGCAAATCTTGTATTATACAGTTGCATGCGAGACATTCTCTTTCCTCTTATTTCACATAGCTATATCCAACCACATTGTCCAGCTCATTTCTTCTCTTTCTCGAATGAGCAAGCCGTAAGAAATAAGATTTATTCTAGTAACATTATTTTTTCTATTTGCTACTTGGTCGTTATTTGCGGCCAGAAAGCGAAGCCCTTCGAGCGAATCCTCAAGGACGGATGCTTCCTACTCATAAATAAGAACGTCCATAAATTCTTCGCAAGATATTAGACGTGCTTTCATATTTACACTCATATCTTATTATGCAAATGAATGAATTCTGCAGCAGTCTATTATTAACACGGAGAAATTAAAAAATAGCATAAATAGAGTGAATTTCATTCATTGAGTGTATCTCATTAAATGTTATTTGTATTATCAACGAGGCTTGACTTAATGCATAGCATTAAGTCTCTTGTTGATTTTTTTTTTCAAAATAATAAATTTATTTCAGAATTATAAATGATCGTATAAGCAACGTTGAAGTTCTAATAACCGACTCGCACCTTGTTAAACCACTCTATTAAATGGAACGTTTGCGTGTCGGCAAATTGTATAACATTGTTAGTTACTCGACGATGTCCACCTATGATATTGCGTCACACTGCTATAAGGGAAGGTAAATAGGTGGTGATCCTGCAAACCATCGTTCTGTCACAGTCAGTAATATACATGTGGATCGTCGAAGCAACATGTGTCGCGTCATAATTTATCATTTTAACTTCTGCCATATTTCTTCCTGCAGTAAAACATAGTTCAATCGCTGCAAAAGCTTGTTATTACACCAAAGTTCAAAGAAAGTGTACAAGTTTTAAGAATACAAAGACGTGTACATAGAATTTTTTAAAGTGTTAATGAGACATTTGGATTCGCAGATTGTAGAAAACCGATCAATCTCCTATACATTGCACTCTTCCACTAACATTGGACAATGTCTAACATGTATGATATGAAAACAGTACATATGCAGAACCCATTCCCGCGTATTCAAGTGGACCTCATTACAACAATTAATCCTACCAAAATGAACATTATACCAATTATTCCCGCAACCGTGCGTAATATCATGGACTTCACGCTACTGGTGGCAGGCATTAGTCTAAATGCTTTTCTCGGTCTCTTTATCATATTAAATTCTATCATGCACACGTCCACTAACTGTTACATAGTAGGTCTGGTATTATCAAACTTTGTAATCCTGCTTGAACCACTTGAACAAGTACTTAACTGGATTTTCGATATACATTTAGAGATGAATCTCGACTACATATTTTTAATGAGCTTCATCACGTCCAACCTGACGATAATTCTACTAAATATTGAGACGTACGTTGTCATTTGTCAAAAAAATTCACCTCTTCTCAAGTCGCTTTTAAAAATTTCGACAGCTATAAAAGGAATCTTGTTTATATGGACAATGTGTATAATGGCAACAACCATAGAATTACACTTGTACGATCATTTTGTAAAAGAAATTATGTACGACATTTACGTTTCATCCACTATTATGTTTATAATATTTCCGTGTTTTATTTTTATTTTGCTCAATTACTTCATCCTATATGACCTGATATTATTAAAATCAAAAACTGAAACGTTAAGCAAAGATATGAAGCGTTTTATCTCTCTAGGTACGTAAAAATTTTATTTTAATGCAAATATAGCGATTATTTAATTTATATAGCTTTTCATAGATCTCTTATGCTTCTTCATTATACTGAAATAACTTCCGTGTTGTGCAGTTGGTATTTATATTGGATTTTTTATAACTATGGTACCATATCGAATTGTGAGAGCTATCACTCTCATAACACAATCTCATTATAACAATATGGCAATAGAGATAACTTATACGATGGTTAAAATGTATCCGACAATCCTACCAATAATATGTTTCGTAATATGGAAAAAGTCTCGTCAAATCTCTCGAGGTTAGTAGCACAAATATATTAATTAATATAAAAATAATTAATAATTTTTTTATTTTAGACAAGACTACATTAACAACGGCATAAAACCTCATAACATAAAAGATATTTTGATACATGACAAGATAAAAGCATATTCATGCAATTTCATTAAAGTAATCTATCCAATTTTTTGATAATCTAATCTATCTTATTGCATTTCCTCGCAAAGATTTATCCATTGTATGCATCTTTGGGTGATTTATTATTCCTAAGAAAAAAACTCGTACGTGCGATAACAAAGCACATCCGCTCTCATGAGAGAAAAAAAACTGATGTGCAATCTACACACAAATTTTTGAATTCACCGAGCTTTCTGTATGCAAATTAGTTTCCATTTAATTTTCTCCTTCAAAAGTCAAACTAGCATTGTACTTAAGAATCTTTGTACTTATATAAGATAAGGAAATATATGATAAGGAAATATATTATTTATAAATTATAAATTTTACAGTATTATCACATTTTCATATATTTTAATTTTAAAGTATTATGTAAACTTATTAAATATATGCATATAAATATATTCTAAGTATATATTTAGTGCATATATATATTTAGAAAAATAATAATAATAAGTTAATTTTTTTAGGAACTTCCGTTAAAATATAATTTACTGCTTTTATATTATGTATTCATCAAGCGCCTTGTTGAATTAAGATTACACATCGGGTAAAAGGTATTTCCTACAATCTATTCAGCTATAACGCAGTACTTCCTTTCTAACGAGAAGTCGGCGTTTATCAAATCGAGGATAAACGGAGTTCACAACTTATACCAAGCAGCTTGTCTGTCCCTTTGCCGTTAGGAATTCCTCTCGCGACTCGTTTCGTATTCCTTCCTTCGCGATTTCATGACAAGATCTAAACAAGAAGGTATGCTAACAAGAAAGTGTAAAGCTTTGTTGTAAAGATCAAGCATATGTGTATTTAAATATATAATGTAAAATTACTGATGAAAATCTGTTTACACTTAAACATTTATAGTATTTTGATTATCCTTTATAATTAACGTTTTAAAGAAAGCGTTTAGATCTAATTGTATCTTAAACTCATGATACTATCTTGAAAACTAATAAAAACGAATTAGTAAAACTTTTAATTTTTCTCTCTTTCTTACTTTTAGTTATTCTATAGAATTATTTTATAGAAAATGCAAAATTGAAAAAACAGAATAACTTTTTAAAAATAATTTGATATAAAAATCTTTTCATAAAAAATTATAAAGAAAATATTTGAAAGCAATGTACGTTTTTTTCTTACATATATAAATAATCTCTGTATAAAGTATATTGTCAATACATAAGATATATCCTATGTGTTGTTACTGCAGAGAAAAAGAAGATCACGAAGAACTAGGAAATCGGTGAAGCAGAACGCTCAGACACAAACTTCCGATTCGAGGAACGCTAACTGAGTTTGTTTTTTTGAATACATACATTCCTGAAACAATTGAGCTGTAGATTTTCAATTTTTAGATTACAATTAAAAAGAAAAATATACTATATAACTAGTCATATAAAAAATATATAATTAATATTAGGTTTATCATATTTAGCACTTAAAATTACTTGAAAAAAATATAATTAAACGAAAACATGTACATATTACAAAAATACATATTGCGATAAATTATTATATTACACTAAACAATGTCACACTTTTTATAACAACAGATTCTTATCACTTTTTGTATGTGAATTCTAAATTAAAAATTATCATGTAACTATTGATATTCTTTTTTCCATTTTCAGAATATAAATTCAGAGGACAAAAACTATATTTATTTTTACTATAGTTATTTATATCTTTTTTTTTTTTCATTTTCTGTAACATTAATGTATCTTGATATAAGTATATACCATAAAGAAATTGTATTAAATTTATTTTGTGTATCTAACTTTCGTTATGTATTATATAAAAACTTAAATGCCATTACTGTTATTTACAAAAACAAGTTGCAGCAAAAAAATTAGAGTAATATAGAATATTAAAATTTGAAACCATTCACTGTTATTGTTTTTGTGATTTAATTAAATAATACTATTAGCAAATAGTGTATCGGTTTCTTGTGAGACAAAGAAAATCTTTAACTTTCTCCATTTGTTTGTATCACGTTAGATTTATGTTAATCTTTTCTCGTATCTAATTTACTTCTAAAAACATACGAAATCGAAAACATTGTTTTATGCAATAAAAATGTTAGTCTATGGAGTTTATAAATTATGAGCACGTACTCGTCCTTGCGGTCCAAATTTTGCAACAGTGTTACAAGCGGTTTGCTTGTGACGATGCATCAGCCTATATGATTCTGTGGTTGGCGTTCTATAAATACGTACCACAGACAATTTAAAAATGCAGTGACAGTAAGTAGTGAGCGCTACATTGTAACTGCGTTAAAAATATTTTTAGCTCCCCGTCTCGTTGTCTTAAAAGCACGAAAAGATGTAAGAATTGTAAAGTGCTGCGGGCTGTGAAGCGTGTTCCGATGTGCATAGCGAAAATCGAACTAGGATTACCGAGACCGGTGTTGCAGGTGTATACATATGCATAAACGCATCGCTGAACCGGGGGACATGGGAAAGGCGATAGACGCCACGCTGTTTGCGGTAGCCAGCGGAACGGATGAATGCGAATCGAACGTAACATTCACTCGACGCGACGTGTGAATGAAGCGACCGAGTAACGCGGATAGAAACTCCATTCAGGCTCGCTACTGGAAAAAGCAAGCGCGACTGTATCGATTGCGATCAACATCAAGTTTGATGTGGGGACCAACGAACACCCGGAGCTTTGTTCAAACGTTTGCTTACACCCTTGTATAGTCGAAATATATGCGGTCTTAATTATTAACTTGCTGACACAAGACAAATGTGCGCGGCGCTTCTTTAGATTGGTTGGAGAAACAGAAAAGTGACGATAATGCAATAGAAAGAAAGTGCAATGAAAAAATTTGTCAAAAATATTTTTAGCAGTAGATATAAATTTAAAGAAGCCTTTTCTCTTCAGAGGGAATAATAATTGTCACTATCACTGCGATAACTGTGAAATAAAAAGAATCTAGCAATACCGGATGCTTTTCCAAACACATCATACACAATTTATGAAACTTACTTCCTCTCTCGACATAAATTAACGTGACCTTTATTTTCACGCTAGCTTATCCAAACACCGATAGGCTCTGCGCTTGTGCATCATGGGGAAATGTTTTATCAAGTGCGGATGCCTGAAAAGCCTCGAGAAATTTTTAGCGGGTACAGCTGCCCTAAGTAATAAGTTTGGAAATACAGTGCAAGCCTTGCGCAAAATTTTTGGTCTGTATGCTAATAGATTGCGTTGTATATTTTATTTGAAGAAAATCAAATAGCTAAAAATAATTAACTCGTGAAATTTTATATTATAAAAGTTGATTATAATATAAATTTATGTGTACTTAATAAATAATGTTATACACATATATTTACGATTATTTGATAGAATAAAGAAATAACAAGCAAAATAAATGTTTTTGAAAAATGGTAAACCTTTTCCGCAGTATTAAAAAATTTTTAAGCAATATTTAGGTGCAAATATAAAAAAGTAAGACAAAGAATTATACATATTATCATATTCAAGCTTAATGCCTTCGTCCAAGTTAAGTTTAGGTTTAAATCGTTACAGGTTCCAGAATCGTTTCTGTTGAGTAAAGTCTCACGAAGTTTTAATGAAATCATAACTAAGAGATCCCGCGCGAAGTTATGCTCTCTTCGACATATTCCTCTTTTTGCTGCTTACATACAGCCTCAGACAATATCAGAACTTTATACAAAATCCGTTAATATTTTTTATGAAAATAATTAGATTAAGTTTTCATGAAAGGTAGCAAGTAATATTAATTTTAATAATTTTGTCATGTTAAAGATGTATAACACCTATATACATATTAAAGATAAGATAAGAAATTGTTATAATATATTAAAATTATATTTAAAAAATATTAAAAAATAATTAAATTAAAAATATATTAAAAATAACACTGGAATTATAAAAATTATCGCATAATCATTGCGATTATAAATTAGTATGGTCATCAAAATACGGTTTGAAATATGAAACTGGCTGACCCTATTTTGTATCGTTGTTAATTTCGTCACACTTTAATTTTGTCATACAGATATTTTCGTAATCATATTGTGTGTATTACATGCATGTACATCACACGGTTTTCTGTCATTCATATCAATCGAGCAATCGCGAATAAATTATTTATAAATTCCTCTCTGAACGAATACACCATCAAATTTCATCGTTGACATTTCGCGTGCCCATCACGGCTATCACGTAGCGAAGATGATTAAAAGTCGATACCTCCGGGTATGATTTTTTTCCATTCTCTCATCGCTGAACGATTTCGCGATACAGCAATAAAAGTTAAAGCGTGATTGAATGTCATATATAATAGCTTTGCACCATGTTAATATTTATATTACTCCACGCGCGTTTACATTATTTGAAAAATGATAGGTTTTATGGAAATTCGGGGAAATTTACATTCGCTACACGAACTATTGCGTTATTTCTATTAATTAAAATCATTTTATACGGTTTGAATACTTTTTAATTTATTATTATTATCATCAATATCTTAATTATTTCTTGCTATTTGTTTCATTTTCGTTAAATTATGTATCTCTGTTGTGCATAAAGCACCATCGAATTAAACCACACAATACTTACATTATATTAACCGTACTGCGTAGTACATGGGTGCTTCCCGACGAAACAACAGAATCAAAAAGCGATTCAGTGTGCATTCAATGAGAACTTGTATGAAGAAATGAATGGATCTTTCGTCGCTGTAACGAAGTTAATGTATGTCTTCGCCGTGCGTTGGAAAGCAAAAGGAATCTTTCTCTATAATAAGATGAATAAGACAACGGCTTTGTTAACGAAGAATCTTTTGAAGTTTCTACCACCGTGCAAATGTGAAGTAAAGTAAATGTGCAACAAAAGAACTTCACAATATCTCACCAAGTGCCATTGTAAAAAATAAAAATGTGGATAATAAAGTCACAAAAAAAGAAAGACACATCGTGTATGTTTCGCTCAATTTAAGTAATTTCACTTTATCCTATTACAGCTACTTTTGCGAGGTTACGCTGAAAAAAATCGACACGTTAATGAGTAGCTGAATCTTTAACAGCATCTTTTGTAAGACAGTAGCTTTCTAGGTATTACTCTCATCTAAGAGCTATGCTTGACAATCAATGCACTATCATGTGACACCCTATATATACTTACTGCCTAAGGCAATGCGTGGGTGGGCGTTTTGCGACAAGGGCCAGATAACGTCAGCATCTCTGTGCAAACGCAGGATAGGCACAGAATGGAACGCCCTGTACAAATTCTTTGCTTAAAAAAAATACCTAGCATGAGTCAGGCTCCACTGTGGCGAACGGAAAGGATGCTGCGCGAATATTTCGACACACATCTATTTATACATGCATGCTATAGTCATATGCAGCTGCCTTCAAATTTCATTCTTATCATTATTATTAAATAAATTAATTTTAACCTTTGAGAGATACTTTATTAAAACTGGATAATTCTTATAAAATTTAATTTATTTATTCTTGGAAACTTATGTTTGATGATAATAATAATATAAAAATTATTAAATTAAAAGTTAAGTTAAATCAAGAGCTATTTACCTAAAGTACTCGAAAAAAACGTAAGTAAGAAATTAAAATTATAACATTTTACTTATCTAATCTTGCTACTCATAATTATCAATAACTGAGCATAATTACTTGCCTCATGTAAAATGATTGTAGGCATCGCCGAGCTTATCGGCATCACGGTAAACATCAAACTACGATAAGAGCGACAAAGGCACACCATACATGCTAGCTTGATTTAATTAGATTAGATTTTAATGAAAGAGCGTCTGGCACGGGAGCTGATACAACGGAAGGACTACGTTTATTCTCTGAAGCGCTCTAACATTATGATGTCTTCGTAAAATTTCTGTTCAATATACTCTCACCTTCAAGAACAAAGAAAAAACCGAGTAAAAGACAAAGAATGATAGGTGCCAGCGATCGCATAAGAATCAAATACCAAACTATTCGTACTAACAATAAAAACACTATTCCCAGCAAATAAAATCATTTTTTATACTGCAATACAATACAAAGAAAAATAAAATACAGTTCTTGTCGTCAATTTATTATGATTCAATGTAATATTGCAATGCAAATAAAGTGCAATATCATGATAAATTAAAATAATAAATCAATCTCTAACAAACCTTATCATTCCAAAATCTAGAATACATTTTAAAAAATATGATTAATTATCCTAAACTTTCCCAAGAAAGCATTTCAAGAAATAAAAGAATAAAAAAAGGAGTATAATAAAAATACTGTAGTAATACTTTTGTAATAAACTTTCGTAATAAATATAATAAAGAAATATATACGTTAAAGTTGATAATACGTTTAAAGTTGAATTTATTTACTCACAATTAATACGTATTGTATGGTTTTCTATTGTTTTACGAAAAAATGTATGTAAAATTTAAATCGTTATTTCTCACGAACTTTCATAAAATAATTCGGCTTTCGCGATAATTTGAACTTCCGGTGTATCATTTGAAATCTCTTTATACATTGCAAAAAATAAAGAAAATGTGAGAAGTTAGAAATATATTATATGCTTATGTGATCAGCGAAAAGTGCCCTATCGATCTATTAGATCTATCTTAAATTAAAAAATATAAAAAACGATTAAAAATTCGACAATTACGGAGTAAGGTTATAAAGATATAAATTCGATTTATATCTTCATAACAGAACATTTCGACAAGATAAATCATGTATATTGACTTACGTGGAATATTTGACATTAAAATAAAATAAAATTGAGAGTCAAAAAAGAGTGCTTAGACCACTCCTGTTTAACTTGTACAAATAAAATGAAATTGAACAGACTCACATAAATAGCAGGTAATTTGCCTGATTCAAAAATCATTGTGTCTATATGCGAAGTGATCTCCAGTTTGCTTTCGTTCGCATTTAGAATGCGAACGGCGAACAAAAGTACATAGTAAAACACAGTTAAACGGCTTATTGTTCTTGAGAAGGAACAATGATGTGTGGGCAAATCACTGGCAAAATTTGCTGGATAACAATGGATCGACAAATTGAAGAGAGGCTTATACCGGAAAAAAAAATCGATTTGCGCAAATCCATCTCGTACCGCAAATGAAATACTGCTATTCTCAAAATTAAATCTATCTTCTCGTTAGTATTTAGAATGCGTTTTTAATTGCACGTTTCCAAGTTCGTTATGTTATCAGTAATATATCAAGCACACTTATAGTGGAAGAGAGTATCATAAGATGGGATAAAACTGATAAAATTATTTGCATTATCATTATATTTTTTATACGCTAAATGATATTGACAGCTGACTTCCTGCTTACTTACAATTAATCAAGCAAACAATATCTACTTAAATTGAATCTCTGCAATCAAATAAAATAATTATAGCATTAATTACATAGCTCGTGGATTAATGAAGTTCACATGATAAGCCGATTATGTTAATATTAATATCTAATAATCTTAATACCGGAAGTTTAGAGCTTAAATGTCATCTTTTTTAAGATATAACATTCTATACCATATAAAAAAATAAAGGTGAATAGTAGAATATTCAAAATATTATTTACAATTATTAATTTACTGAATTAAACTTGCGCGATTAAAATATAAAAATAATTTTTGTAGATATTATTTCCAACATAAATAAATAAATTGTCTGTTCCTCCTAGATTGGTTAAATGTAGTTTTCATTCCAGATTTAAAGTTTGAATCTTAGATTTTAACTTAGATTAGTTCCTTTCTTTCAGTATTCTCGCAAATCAAATCGTGATGTTTATTAAACGCGACAAATGAACATTAATCCTGGCGAAAGTGCAAGGCTAAGTTTAGGTCTTCTGATGTGGGCGACGCGATTGTGCCGTTTACGCTTTCTGCCCAGCAAGGATGCCATTGCTGCACTACGTAATCAAGGTCGCCTATCGTGATAGGATCGCACGATTTAAATTCCTATTATTTACGCGCGCGCAGGTGGTCCCCGATGTTTACGTGGTCATGTCCTTATTAGCACGTCTTGTTATGCAAGCACAACGACACATCCAGCATTGCAGTTATCGCATACGTAGAGAGAAAGAGAAAGAGAGAAAGAGAGCAATGACTTTCCTTACTGCTTATTTACATATTGGCATCAGATAAAAAGTAAAAAGATAAAAAAAGTAAAAGGATAGAACCACGTTTAGTTAATACATCTTCAAAGAACGGAATCGAGGATTTCCCTCGCGTGCGATATTACTTCGAGATTCAAACGGGAATACAATCGATACAATGGGTTCGCATGGTTCTCAAATAGTACCCGAGTGTGTGAAATTCTCCATATTCTAAAAAATACCGGTATGAATTTAATACTATGCGATGTTTATATAATTCTCATCATTGATGTTAATATTAATATCAACCCGGTGAGAATTATATATACATATAAACACCGTATGATGTTAAATTTAATTTACCGATATTTTTGAGAATGTATGCATCAACATACGTTTTATTTGTATTAGCATTAAATCGGTTCGATTATTGACCGTGTTTCTATTTTTTCAAATTAATATAATATTTCTTATGTGAAAGGTAAAATTCTGTATATGTGTGAAATTTTTTTACTTATCAATAATTATATCTTTTAAATTGAAATCCTTTTTTTATCACTTTCTTAATTTTCATAATATAATTTATTCACTTGATCCGTTTAATAAATAAGAAACATCGAAACTTTTATCAAGTGAGAAATATTTTTTATTTAAAAATAAACGAATTAGAAAATTTTGATCATATCAAAATTTTGGTTTTAACTAGAATTATAATAGATTCAACAGAAAATTCTAATTTATCTATTTTCAATCAGAATTCCAATTAATTAGACTCTTTTTTTAGTATAATATTAAAATAAAACAAGTATTGGACTTACCTCTGCCGCATACACGAATATTTCCCTCGTAAATTCGAAAAAACAACTTTCGTCACCGGAGTTCACGTTTGCTTCGACAATCGCCAGCGACAAAGCGGTTGATTGTCGCGCTGGACCAAACTGGTCGAACCACAATTGGAGTACCGTTTTATCGAAGTAATCCAGGACTTAACTCATTCTCTGTCGCGACCGATGAAACACCCGCGTCGATTGTCAATAAATGTATATTTTGTCACACACGTTCACGCATACAAATAGCGAAAAAACGCTGTGATTCACGAGTGCAACGCGATCCTCGACGCGCGAAATATAAACGAAGATAAGTCACTGACGTCACATACTGTCGCTGACAGCGAATAAACACGCATTTAAAAATCTCGATATCGCATTTCGAACGTCATCGTCGTCGATCGATCGCTGATCGTTTAAAATTGGCTCTTGAATCTCGACCTGATCTCTTTTTCCGTTTTTCTTTTAATTATGACAAACGGATAGCTCGACCGCGTGAAAACTGCCTATCCCCGAACATCCAGTCAGCCGCGGTCGACAGTCGGCGTACACTGAGAAGGCCTCGGCGAGCCACGCGACTCCGACCGCTCCGACGCGAAAGCGAGGCCGCGCAAGATGGCCGCCGACGAGCGCGCGCTCCCATTGGTCGACAGCGCTTGTCAGGTGCGCGACGCGCGTTATCGCGCGCTCGGTGCGTTCGCTGACAATCGCAACGATAAGAGACTCCGCCGCGATTCCTCGATGCTCCGACACAAAGGTGCAATTGACTAAATGATACGAATTATTGTCATCGAAGGGAGCGGCTTGCCGACCTCTCGGCTGATCAAATGTGACTCGCATACGATTTCGGACCTTTCGCATTTACGTTTTTTTTTATATGTATAAGTGAATAAAATAAAAATTAGTTGAGTTTTATTCGTCGAATACATTTATTAATATTATTATTAAATACATTCTATTTCAGTAAAGACTCACACTAAATTTGTAATGTCAAATCCATTGATTTACTTTTAATTATTTCTATAGGTCGCGTTACTATTCAATATGTCATTAATGTAATTAAAACAACAGAATTGAACAATTACTAATTGAAGAAATGCATTAAATTTAATTTAAATTTTGTTTATTATTTATTAACGTATATTAATATGGGCATTGTTAATTTTTAAGTTAACCAGAAATTAATTGTTTATATTTTGACATGCATGTACACGCACTATCTTTCAAGTCCATCGTCTCTTATCAAAGATGTGGTGAGCTCTTCCAATCCGCATAATATCATTGATAAATGATTGTCTACAATTTTTAAGTTGGTACCAAACGGCCTATTAGAAGAGATTTTTTACACATATGAGAAAACTAAACGAATTAAAACTAACAAAATGTTATTCAACTCAAGAGATTCAATTATCATTATTCCCTTAATATCTAATACTTGTATAAAGAAAGACTCGATATTATCATCTTTGTTTCAATTTCGCAAAATTTGGTCGCCTGTGCCTTCATCGATAATTACACACCGTCCGACAACACTTTCCGCCGCCAAAATCTGTTTTTTCATCCGGCGAATGATCAGCGAGAAAAATCATCCCCGCGACGAACGCAGAAATTGGAAATCCCGTTTCAGCCACCAGCAATTAACGATCTCCCGATGGATCGGAGGGGCGTCCCCCTGGGCGTTCGACCCTGCGAGGAATGCGAGATAACTGCAAATTTCCGGTAGACTAGATTCTAAGCGGGAATGGGCGTATACTCGTACTCTTCGTTCGAACTCATTCCGCCCGTCCTTCTCGCTCCAGCAATAACCTCGGGCGCCGTTCGCTTCCGATGCTCTCCGCGGCTCTTCCCTTTTTACCTCATCACCCGATCGCAATTGCGCCGCCGCCCTTGCGCGGTATATATCGTCTTCTTTCGTCGGGTTTCCTTTGCGTGCGTAAACCAGTTATCGTCTCCCGGATCTTGTCATTCCGCACTTTTTAACGTCGACGCGTGTAAGGGCGACATCAAAATGATTCCGTTACACGAGATAGATCTGGAGAATCTCGATTTTAATTAATTTTTAATTTGATATCAAGCCACAAATTAAATTCAGATTTCGGATCTGAACAGATTGATTTCTCATCCTATATCCCTTATATCGTTCTTTTTCTCTGAGATAAGTAAATTCGATTAGCTTTAAAAATGTAAATAAGTGTATAACTATTGTAATTTTACTTTATATATTTTAAACATTTTAACGAGAGAAGAACTTTGTAAACATAGAGTGAATTGAATAGTTCCACACATCGGCAGCTTAGAACGCTCGGAATCTTTCTGACAGATATTCCGATATCACTTCTCCCTTGTATGGAGAAAAGAACTGGCTCGGTGCGATCATTGCTACCTGTTTCTGCAACAGGTGTATCGGGATCGTTAAGCAGATTGCAAAAGAGCGACGATTCGCGGTATGCGAGAATTACGAAGCGCGTGCTTATGCACACGCGAGTATTTACGAATGCATCCTGCGGTCATATATACATTCTAACTTTAGGTATAGGCAGCTATTAGGTACGCGCGGTCGAACGGACGTTGAAAATAGCAAATATATCACGATTCTATCATTATGTGCTACGCTAAACCGCTGATTTACCGCAAATAACCTCATGGTATAATCAAATGCGTACTCTTGATACGCGCGAGAAGTTGCGTCACAATCCTATATTACCTTTAAACTAAAGGATACGCAATCATTGAAATGATACAATTATACTTCTGCAATCTTCACGATCCCAGTCATTTTCGTCAAATTACTAAGAAAGACTGACTGACGGAAAATTGATTTATATACGGATGAAAAGTAGAAATATATCTCCAATTTTAATAATTTTAATAATTCTAACTGAAGCGTGCCAAAATAAAACATTGCAAGTACCATTTTATAAATTTTTTAGAAGAAAGAAGAAACTTTTTTTTGTTAAATTATTACTTCAAAAATTCTATAAAAAATTATTGTAATAACTATAAGGATATGTAATCAGTCTCTGTAAAATCTCTTACTTAATTCTAATTTTTTTAAATCGCATTAAAGTTTTCAAAATTTCGAAAAGTGTAAAGTTTAAATAAAAATGAAAGTTAAAATAAAATTGCGTTATAAAAAAAAATGCAAGTCAAAATACAAGTTCAAGTAAAAATGTTGCACAATCGATTTACTACATTTTGAGTAGCACTACTCACTTCTTCACTTAATACTTTCATTATTTAATTCACTTTCTCCACTTAATACTTTCTACGTCAAATATTAATATGTGACAGAACATAGTATTTACAATCCATTTATAAAATAAAAAACATTTTTACAATTTTGACATTTACAATATTTTGCACACTTTAATTAATATTCGAAAATGAATATATACACATATAGGATATATTTGTATCCTTATATCTTTAGTCTTTCTGATTTTGTACACTATATAAAACATTACGACTTCCACAAGCATTGCTTCATAATAATTATTATTAAAAATATAAAAAAATGCGTAAACATAAAAATATTATTAAAAAGATTTAAAACATCAAAACGATTCTTCTTTTAAACTCGATTTGACAGGAATAAATGTTATTGACGTTTGCAATAAATTCGTCATATTCGAAGCACGAATTGAAAGTCTATACCTTTGGAATAAGAAGAAAGCAGATCGGAGTACCATCGATGTATCTAACCACAAGATACAATGCTGATCGGGATGAGAAACTAACCACGAGGCTGCGGTAAATCGAAGGACAATGCAAAACGTTGACAAGAAAGTCCATTGTCGCAGGAACAAAACTACGAAGAAAATTATTCCATGTTCGAAAAATTCCAATAAAAATTAGCCAATAATAATATCAGATTGTCGTACAATAAAAAACAATTTTTTAATTGATTTTTTTAATGAACCATCAAACTGTAGTAACTACTTTGTTTAAAATAAATTTTTTTATTAATCGAGCTATACGTTATTACATAAAATATTTTTTTCCAACGTGATACCATTTGTATCTACACTATTTAGAAATTTGAATTCTCAAAATAATAAATTCCTCAAAGGCAGTTTTGACTGTCACATCATTTTTTAATATATATTTTTTAATATATTTGTTAAAAGTTAATACATATTTAAAACACAACTTATATATTTTATTATTGACATTATATAATTTACTACAATATTTTACAACTATGTAGTCACATTATTGATCTTTAATAGTTTTTCATCGGTATTTAAAGCAATATATGGCGTAACAATTGAGTTCCCAGAGATTCCAGTTCTACTGAGATTATAAAAAAACAAACAAAAAAAGTTGAAAATATTTATCAATATTATTATTTAATACAGATCTCGCCCGTTCCCAAATAATATTTATTGCTCAAACAATGAATCGAATGAGAAAAAAGCAAACGAGAAAATATTTTTTTCTCAAATCGCCTTCAATTTTCGATCTTGTTACAGTCTGTTGGATCGATAACATATCTCACTTTCCTTAAACTCAGATCTAATGCGATGAATCTCTTGATTACTCGAATTCATCGCATTAGGCCTAAATTTAAGAAAAGTGGGTCCCAGTTTCTTCTGCATGACAACACACCAGTAAATTCTTCAATCATTGTATCCGAATTTTTGATGAACCAAGAGATCTCCGTGTTAGCTCATCCTCTTTATTCGCCTGATTTAACGATGACTTTTTTCTTCTACGTTAAAAATGAAGGGGACGAGATTTGAGAATGCGTCATCGACTTAACAACTTATAACGAAAGAACTGAAAGCAATTCAAGGAGCGCGCTTCCTCAAATATTCAATTTGTCATTAGCGATGTAAAAGTTGTTTGGAAGCAGGTGAGGGATTGTATTAAATAATAGTATAAAATAATTTCGATTTTTTTTGTTCTTTTTTTCTGGCTCCAGTACGGGAATTTAATTATCACACCACATATATTGTAATGTTATATTGATAAGCTCTTTGCTAATTATATTATGATTTATATATTTTCAATTTTTGAAATTCTTATAATTTCCATGATTCAAAATTTCAAATTTTTGCGATTGTAATTTTTGGAAATATAGAAAATATTCGAAAAATTTTTGAAATTTTATAGATAGTGCAGTCTTTTATTTTATTCTTCTAATCTCTTTGTCGATTTATAGGAATTTAGACAATTTTACGTTAAAATCTTCAACCTTATAATTCTAGGAATTTCAATTCTTAAATGTGTTTGTTAATTTAATATATGAAAATAAATTGAGTTGTTATACATTTATTTATATAAGACAAAAGTGTTTCGTATTATTAATGCAGATTTTATCATATTTGTAAAAATTGCAAAACGTAATATATTATTAATGTGATTATATATACTAACAGCAGTAATAACTAACAATACATTTTACGGACAAAATGCAAAAAAGAAATTACAATATTAATTACGATAAAATTCAATTCGTTAATATTATAAAAATTTTTTTGTTAAATATTTAGAAAGTATTTTGATACTTATGATATGTACAAATACACGAACATGAATAGAAATAAAATAAAATCGAGAAATTTCTAAAACTCGACGATATAGAAAAATGCGTTGCCTAGATTCTAGAGAGAAATTCATTAGCAATACAATCATCTTATTTTTTCTGCAATCGTTTTACCTTTTTTCAAAATGTGTTTTGACATGTTAGATACGTACACATCAGTAAGAAATAAAAATTCGTGCCGAGTTGCACGCGCCTAAATGCAGCGTTAAACCCTATTCTGGCACGCAACAGGAAACGCGAGCGATCCGGTTCGAACAATGCGGCTAAAAAAGCGTATGACATACAACAATACGGAACAGCCGCGACAGCCGGTGCGTATTGCATTTTACACACGCATTTGGGAGTGTCGGTCGATATTGCACGCGATGTGCGAGGTAACTTTCGTGAAATCGTGCGTGAATCGTCCAACTGGATCGAAAACTTGCTTACACCGTTATTAAGTGCAACTAATTATACAAATTATTTTCATAATTCAACTTAATAAATATTTTTTGAAGATTATTCACTATAGGCTGGTATACATAAGTATATAAAGAAAGTAAACTTTATTTCTGCGAGAATCGAAACGTACATACGCACATTACTGTTTACACACTACTGTTTATACACTACTTTATAATACCGTTATGAGAAGAATTGAGAGGAATCTTCATTTCACGTACGCACATGTCTATAAATACTATTGGGGGCGATGTAAGTGATACCTACAAACTGGTTTTAAGTAATTACTAAGAGACGCAAAATTGTCTGCGATTCATCACGAATAACCGGTTTCCCTGAGAGCAGGCAACGCTTCGTACTTCGTACTATGTTTGTACAAATCTGAAGGCGCAAAACATACTACAATGTGGATGAGATATGGATGTGATAGGAAATAAACATAAACAATTGCAAAATTTGAACGTAAAATCCGAGTCTTGATATTATCTACAATGGCTACGTTCAGCAGAGAAAACTAATCAGTTAGCGCTTAGTGTGATTCTTTAATATAATTGCTTCTTGTCTTTAGTTCTTCGGATCTAAGTGTAGGAATCAATTACTAAGCGCTAACTAATTAGTTTTTTTGCTAAACGCAGCAATTGCCATTATGTATATAATTGCTATTATTATATTATAATCAACTTTGTTCCATGCATGAATTAATACATATTTATATTATACATATTTATACAACCATATAGTCTCCAATTAGATATGCAACATGATTATTTTAAATAAATATGATAGCAAAAAAAATATGTATCATAAGATATGTAAGATTAGATAAATATTATTAATGCTTATTTACGTACATATATTATATCAATAAAATTGAAAAATATAGTAAAATTGCATTTTTTTCTTTACATTTATTTATATTATAAATAATGGAATTGATAAATGTACATACTTCGATAATAATAAATTTATTCATATTAAAAACCTAATCAACATACTTTGATTACTTTTCTTACACAATTGGGGTTTTGATATAAATAATAATGTACACTGTTAAATTCATAATATCAAATTATACCCAATTTGAATTATTTTTTCTCTATTATTTTCTATAAGTCATCATTGCTCCTTGTTAATATGTCATTAATTTAATTAAATAGTTAATATACAGTTAATTAAGTTATCTCAAGAAAATATATTAAACTTGATTCAAATTATTTAATGCTGAATGCATACATTAATGTATGTACACATTAATGTATGTAGTTTACATTAAAACAAAAATGAATTACATTTGGATACACATGGAAGTTAAAAATAACAAAATGTTAGACTCAAGAGATTGGGTTCTCATTGCTCTTTTGATATCTAACAGTGTACGAAGAATAGATGCAATGTCAGAAAAAAAGTCTCCAAAAATTGGAATGACCAGAAAATTGTGACAATAATGCTAAAAATATTAAGAAAATATTTTTTAAAAAAGCATTTTGAATTGTTATATCTGTACCAGAATATATTATTTTCAGACTGTTTGTATATAAGAAAGCACATCTTCTTTCAAATATCTCTTAGGCATACTTTCTTTCTCGGTTACATTCCAGGAGAATTCTATTATAGCTGTAGGAATTAATCGTAATTCTAGGAGTGTCTTTCCATGACATTCTTCTATTAATTTAATTCCATCTGGTGTTATCAGCAAAAAGGGCACTTTATCGTCAATTAAATTTTCAGCAACAAACTCGGTTACATTCTGGAACTTTTCGTGTACCGAGAAAGTACCTTGCAATATTATTCCGTCTGGAAATTTAATCCGAAGTACAGCAAATTTATATCTTCTAAGTACACGCTGCTCATCCTTCTCTCTCATAGCCTTTGTTCTTAACATTTGGTTTCTTTCTACAGCTTCCGTCCTAATAATAATAAATGTTTTCATTTATTTATATTATCTAGATATTCCGAAAGATTCTGCCATCTAATATATTACATGAACTTACCGCAGCTGTTGTTCTTTTTTTATTTCTTCTGGACTTATCGTAAAGAAGCTGGGTGGCAATTCATTTCTCACACGAGCTTGACTAGGCATTAATACTTGTAAATTCCTGTCTAAAGCAGATCTTAATGCTTCATTTAACATCGTGAGATTTTCAATGTTACAATTATTAGGACTCCATACTAAAAAGTCTTCTTCGTTCTCATTATGCAATAACTTTTGCTGTTCAAAACCAGCTGCTTTTAAGAAATCCAATGTTCCTTCAATAGGCAAAACTTTTTCCTATAAAAATATAGGTCATTATATGTAAGCTATTTTAAAAATTAAAATTATTTTTAATAAATTATTAAAAAGAGACAATATTACTTGGAATATTTTGTTACACATTCTGATTTTCCAATATTTCTCAACGTTCGGATTATTAATAATATTGTCCAAATATTTGCCAAGTGTTTCTACACAACTTTCGATCTTCTCTTTTCCGGAATTGCAACTTTGAATAATTAGACATGCTGTTAGTCCTGCTTCTTCTCCCATTAATTGTTCATATAGAAATTCTCTTATTTTCTTTTTCCATTCGTCCCGCGACAATATTTCATCAGATAAATATGGACAACGGAAGAACACATCAGTAACTGCAAAAATAGATGGATCTACAATTTTCTTCTCTTTTAATGGTATATCTTCCGTCTGTTGTAAACTTTGCTGTGCTGCTTTTCTTTCTAAATCCAATTCACGTTTAACACGAGCTTGAATGGCAGCATATGATCTATAAATAATCATAATATTAATCAGATTGACACGATAAAAATTC
This sequence comes from Acromyrmex echinatior, assembly GCF_000204515.1. The sequence continues at coordinate 1,064,255 of NW_011626731.1, read as the reverse complement.
TAATAATCTTGCTAAAATTAAATAATAATATGTAAACATGTGTATAATAATTAATTAAAAATAATCTTAAATATTACACACGTATTAAATCTTGGTTTGTCATTTTTCTTTGCTTCTAATCTTGCTAAGGCAGCTTGACCTGCTATTTTAGCTTCCTCTGTAGGCTCCGCCCTCCTCGTTGGTTCTTTAGGCTCTGTTGAAGAACATATAGTACTGGTAGACTCCGTTAATCTATATAAATTGAAAACGGTGCGATTAGATGTTATTAATTACTTTGTTATTGCTAAATTTATATCAATAATTGAAAGCTCGTTGCAACAGTAAGCTAATACACATTTTGTAAAAACCAAGTAATAAACTCTAAAATTAAAAATAAATTAAAAAATAAAAGCTATAAAGTATGTAGGATTTATATTAATAGAAAATACAAACGTGTTCCGAACCTCGGTTTTGATCTTTTGATCAAGTAATATAATACTTTTCATATTACTTTAATTTTAGAGCCCATTTACTCCGTTTTTACAAAATAAGTAAGTTAGCAGTTTACTGTTGTATCATGCCTTTCGATTTATATTATTATTATTTGCAATTACTTGTATCCTTTTCCCGCTTTCATAAATTTTGCATTTGTTTTCTTTTTTTGAAAAAAAGACTTGATTTTATCAGCCATGTTTGTTATAAAGTCCAATAGTAGTTAAATATCTAATATATTACTCAGTTGATGAATTACAATCTTCAGCAGCGCCTAAAAGATAAAATACTTGTTAATTGTTAATTTGTGTAAAAATTATCGCCATTAAATTACAATATTTTTATCATTTATATATTTATATAAACGCAATATTAGGATGACGAAAAGATACAGATGTTGATATCTTTTACACAATAATGATTTTTATAATTACGCGCAAAAGGGAAAAGCGTTCACGCGATCTTACCTGTTTTCATGAACTGCTCCGTAATTCTGGAGCCATAAATGTACCAAGCAACAAAGATCAACGCCACGCTGCTTAGAAATGTCAACAGGAAGACTTTGAGCAGTTGTAACTGAAAATCGTCAAATGACAGCAACGCTATCAATTCGTGGAGGAATTCGTGGAGCTTCAACGACGTCTCGTCATCAATGATGACGATGTCGCCAAAATTAAAGGTTAGACCGAATGTCGACAGAAATGAAAACAGGTTGAGCACGTATTTATTGATCGCCTCCGACAAATAGTTCGTCCAAGGACACGAATCCTCACATGCGCTGCTCATCACATGAGGGAGAAAATCTTTCCCCTAGTATCGAAATTATCACTTGCACTCAAATCAATCTCGAGCTTATCAAAATTCTATCGCAGCTGATTGTAGATCGCGACAAAAAACAACTGTAGCACGATTCACAAAATATTAAATGATATGGCAAGCCATGCAAATTTCCAATCATCACACCGATCATGACACCGATAGGCCACAAAAGATTGCGATATGTCTTTCTTGATGAGTTTTGGAATGCGCGAAAATTGTGAGATCGATCGAAGAGAAAAGATTTCGAAGCCATGTTAGAGTTTATTACTTCGACTCTATTTCACATTTATTCTATATATTCCCAAATATTTAGGTCTAAAATAATATTCGTATTTTTGTGTGCGTATATTATACAATATATGACAATTAAGTTAGCGATTTATAAAAATATTTTGATATTTCAAAAATATTACTTATAAGGACTTTTCTATTACATTATTTTTATTGCAATATATAATATATACTGGGTTGGAGCAAAAGTTATTCGTAGCACTACTTCGATATATATAATGTTTACGTGTTGGCAATTGTACCATTCTAGAGTAAAATTTAAACTTTAAGAATCTCTTATTTGAATTTCGATAAGAGGTAAGTACGATGATTTTTAACGGAATTTATATGAGCAATCAAAGTTAATGCTTCTTTTATTTTAATCCGCGATAACTCAATACAACAAAAAATCTTAGGAACATTAAAAGTCTTAAATTATTTCAAGGAAGTTATAATTCTGCAAACATTTATGACATTTGTAATTATTTTTATCACGTAACAGCAATAAATGAAGAATATTGTATGTCATTCCCAGTAATGTCAGTCATTATATTGTGTTTACTGAGTTGAGAAATTTTTAAATATACAAATATACAATTAAAATATATATTGCCTATAAAGCATAAAATGTGTACAATCTATAATATCTATATAAGACTATTATAATTATAATTAACATGTATATTTATAGTTTAAAAATAAAGAAACTAAATAAAATAAACTGCAGTAATATTTTATATCATAATTTATAATACGAGACCATATAACTATAATGAAAAAAAAAGAGTCAAGTAGATTAAATTAAGTCTATAAATTAACCTCTGGCATTCCAAAACTCATCGAAATGAGTAACATCTGCAAATGTTCTTCATAATTGATGACTATATTACTTAAGTTACAGTATCGGATTCAAGATGGCGCTGGAAATCACTACCACAAAGTGCAACGGGTCCGCGAGCTTCTGTTCCATCTAGTCCTCGCTGAATAGTGACAGTGCTTTTGTGAGAGCGCTGTGAGTTCCATCTGCTTCCGTCTACCAATTGATTATCTGTAATGACTACACTGTATATATCTATACTGTGATTGAATTATCATAGGTCTCGTGCGTTATCGGAGTAGATTTGATACGTGAACACGTGAGGGGAACCAACAATCATGGTTCAGCAATACCAATCGCCTGTGCGAGTTTACAAGCATCCTTTCGCTCTTGTCATGATGGTGTGTTTAATGCTATGTGGCCTTCAAACTTAACTGTCATATAATATTTATTGCATTTCGTGCTCCTATGTCCTTCACAGAACATATGTCATATCCCAGAAAATCCAATAAATGATTTCTCGCTGCGAATACCTATATTGAACTATACGGAAGCATCAACTATCTTTTAAATGTCCCTCTCTCTTTTTTCCTCCTCTCTCAATTTTTTTAAATTTCGATTGCATATAAATTTTTTGTCTTTGATATAAATCTTTTTGCTTATCAAGTATTCTACGAGTTATTTCAATTATAATATGATGCACTGAGCAAGTAAAAAGACATTTAAAAAATCTTATTCTCTTTTTTACAGGCATATGAGCGTAGGTTTCCAACATGTCCACAGATACCAGTTTTTATTGGATGTGAAGTTATGTTAGATGAGGAGAGCGAGGATGGTGCTGTTAGAACCACAGAAAGACGATGTAAATTAAATGTTGAAGCACCATATATCTTAAAAAAGGTTTGTTTATATATATGTGTATAAAAAAGTTACATTGTCATACATATTTATTCTATCTACTTAGTTTGGTAGATCTAAAACATTCTTTATTTCCAATATTAGATTTCATAATTTTTTTTAGAAAATAATATAGTAGCTGTAAAAATATTTCTTCTCTAGAGAACTAAAATAATTTCTTATTGATATAAATCCTATATTCATTAATTAGTAATTTATTTCAGATAATTGGTGTGGATTTTGTATACTTTATTCAAAGGAATGTTTTAAATAGGCGCAATAATGTTTTAGAAATAGAAGCATACAATGAAAGCTTTGCCACTAGAGTAACTGTTATTGAAAAATGTAAATATTTTGTAAGTATTATATATTTAAAAACTTTTTTGGTTTTGAAAACTCAATGGAAAAGTTAGCGATGAAGCAATATGCACAAAATATTGCTAAGGTAATATATAATAATAATATATAATATATAATAATTACTGTATCATATCTATTTTTAAAATAATAAGATATGATAGTTATAATAAAATAGAAATTAAAATTTTTTTATTTCATAAAATGTAATTACATATTTAATTATAGGGTAAAGAAATTATCGAATATTTCATAAATAAATTGAAAGAAGAAGGTATTACCTATGTTGCTCCTTGGGAAGATCCACAGAAAAGATCTTCTGAAGAAGAAAAGTAAGTATAGTGCATTAAATTAAATGTAATGCATTAGAGACTCTTTGTACATTTTAATTGCATAAATTTCACGTTGCTTGTAAGGGAACATCATGATGGACGAGCACTTCAGACATCAAGAGCACATATACACACTCACACGTATACAAGTGATTGTTTCTGTAAAATAATATTTAAAACCTTAATTGTAACGTCTTACAATTTTAATTTCCAGCCTTAAACATTTAACACATTTTACCTAAATTCATACTAACAATTTATATTGAACAATATTTTCGGTCTGCAATGGTTACTTTTTTTATATAGGAAAAATGTGGACGAAAATAGTGAGTTATATAGCGAAAAAGAATTATGTAATACCGACAATAAACTGCCTAGCAACAGAGGTATATTACCTTTTTGATACATATTATTTTGCTATAATAGTTACACGTAATGAGTAGTTCATTTTATGTTTGTTTTCTTTAATTATAGAAATGCAACTGTCATCGGATTATATAGAGAGATACTTAGGAAAACTAGATATGCTTCAGGAAAGCAAATTAGTGCAACTTAGACATAGCATTGAAGAACTAAGGGGTAGTTCCGTACCAGGTTATGCAACGCTTCTACGGTTCTTAAGGGCCACGGAATTCTCTGTTGAAAAGGCTAGAGAAATGTTAACACAATCCTTACATTGGAGAAAGAAGCATCAGATCGATAAACTTCTAGATGAATATGAAATGCCACAAGTGATTAAAGATTACTTTCCTGGTGGCTGGCATCACTTTGATAAAGGTAATCGATCTATAATAAACTTGCTGCAAATGTCATGCTATCCTAAGTTACGGTATGAAGAATAATGAGTCAGTATATAAAAGAATATCTGACGTATCACATCTTCTATTTATATATTCTTTGATATAGACGGACGACCTTTATATATCTTAAGGCTGGGTCAAATGGATGTTAAAGGTCTACTTAAATCTATTGGGGAAGATGAATTATTATTATTAGTAAGTTAAAATGTTTTAAAATTGAAAATTTTTCGAAGTGATTTAATAATATCTTATTTTTCTATAGGCTTTACATATCTGTGAAGAAGGACTGCACTTGATGGAAGAAGCTACTACTGTTTGGGATCATCCGGTCTCTCAATGGACATTATTAATAGATTTAGAAGGTTTAAATATGCGACATTTATGGAGACCTGGAATAAAAGTATGATTATTTTAGATAACATAAATGAAATAAAAATTTTAAATAAAATAAATATTTATAACTATAATTCCTTGATATACCGATATAAATTGTTGTATTGTTAACTCTAATAATTTTATATTTGTTTAATTTTTGCTTCAGGCATTATTGAGAATAATAGAAATAGTTGAAGCAAATTATCCAGAAACAATGGGAAGGGTTCTAATCATGCGTGCTCCCAGATGTTTCCCTATTTTGTGGACACTTATCAGCACTTTTATAAGTAAGAATTTTTTAAATTAACTTAATTTAATTATATAATGTAACGTTTTTCTAATCATGTCATCAAAATTACAGATGAAAATACTAGGAAAAAGTTTATTTTTTATTGTGGTACAGACTACCAAGAACAAGGACCCGGTGGTCTTAGTGAATACATTAATCAAGAATTTATTCCTGATTTCCTCGGTGGTTCCTCAGAAGTAAGACAATAATATTAATAATATTAAATGTTGCAAATATCGCACTTATTAACATGAATATTTAATATATAATTACGAATAGTTATGAATGTCTTTATATTAATATAAAAAACATTTAACAGATTTTATGTAATATGTATATTTATTTCTATATATTATTAATAACTTATTTTGATCATATTTTCTTAAAAAGTATACAATGTATTATTTTATAATATATCATTAAAGGATTTATGATATATCATTAAAGGATTATAATAATTTTTTTAATGAGTTTTTGATATATTTTATGTAATAGTTTATGAAATTTCTAATTATCTTTTTCCTTTGGAAAAAAAACAATAGTTCCGTTTTTTATATTCATTTACGTTGGAGTAATATATTTTTTGTATACGTGTTGAATACTAGGAAATGAATATATGCGAAGTCTATAATATGGTACCTCGAAGATTTTACATTTTCGACGCAACTGTGAACAGCGTAAGAAAACGATACAAAAATTATGTTAAATATGTTGTAGAAATTTTTTCTGCAGCTAACTGGCTTTAGTGAAGAAATATGTGACGTTTTTATAGTTATTAAAAAATGCACATTGTGTATATCATTATATATTAGAAATATCAAAGAAATTGATCAGAAAATTGTTGTGTAATATCATCAGTTGCTAGATACATAGGCATTATCCGTGTGTCATGTTCGTATGTTTTTATCTGTAATCATCCACGTTTGAGAGAAAACAATTTTATGTAAATCATCTATGTCGTCATAATTTTGTTATTCATATATATATAAAATACAGGAATTTTATAGTGTACATTGAAACATTTATCTGTGTATTATCAAATATATAGTTTTGAGATATGATCAAAATCATGTACTTATACATATAATGCACGCAAGTTTAAGCACTAATTCGGAAATATAGATTAACACTGCGTGCACAAAAAGTGAAGTAATTTTGCGTATTCTTGCTAGTTAAATTTCAGAGTATTTTACACAAACTAAGCTCAAAGCTATCAATGAAATCTATCAATGAAACATAAAATTAAATTACATACAATTCGTTAGTCAATGAAACATAAATTAAATTACTTACAATTCATTAGTCAATGAATAATTCACGAAAGCTATTAAATATCTGAAATTTAATTAGCTATTAATCTTCATAAAATCTTAAATTTTAAATATCTTTAAGATTATATAAGCAATCTAAACAAATACAATTAAATATATGTCTAAAATTATTCTCTTTTTATCAGACATACGTAATGGAAGGTGGAGTAGTACCGAAAAACTTATACAGAATGGATTTGGAGGGTACCACCGGCGAACATGAGCATAGTCTATATCACTCTATTAGCTTGAGCCGTGGTCAAACTCATCATGTATTCATAGAATCGGATGATCCGGGTGCTGTCCTGACGTGGGATTTCGATGTAATGCGTCATAATATAATATTTACAGTGCTTCACAAATCTCGAAACAGTGAAAATGGTGCTATTTCAGGTATATTTTAATATTAACAGTAATAGGAACAGTGTTATGATGAAACAAACATAACATTTTTTAATTAAAATTAACAATACAATATGTACAGTTTACAAGCAATAATTATTTTATAGAACTTCCAGAGCTCGCAATAGGGGGTGATCATGAAATCGTTGCTGCAAAAGAATTGAAAGATAATTATATTAAAGTCGAACATAGCATAATTTGTCATGATGGTGAAAGCATCCAAGTATGTATTCATGTATTGCATTATATTTTTGATATTGTATTTAGTGTATTTTATATATTTGATAAAGTCAATATTTTTAATATTTTTATATCCACACTTCGCTCATTTGTTACAATAACCATATGAACTTACAATAACTATTTAACTCAAAACTGTTATTTTTTTAACTTTACTTACAGAAAAGAATGGAAACTTAAAAAAAGAATATACTTCAAAAGAACTTTTATTCTTTTACAATCGTTATATTTAAATTACACTTAAAAATCAACGTCACAAAATTTTAACAATTTGGAAATAAATATTAAAATTAATTTTCTGGAAAATTTTGTTTTTGAGTCATTGTTGAGTTGTATAGTAGCAAATAAGCGACATATCAGTTGCAAATTGAACAAGGCACACAAATATATTTTTAATATAATAATTAATTCTTTTGTGTATTGAACTGTAATTTATTATTATATTAAACTGATTTAAATTGTATAAATTGTATAAATATGATTTAAATTGTAATTTATTGTTTCTTCTGTGTTAAAGAATTTACATAAATATATTTATAATAATATAAAATTAAATATACTATATTATTTTCTCATAACTTATCTATTTTTACGAATAATTGTATACGATTATTTTGTATATATTTATAATTATAATTACATAATTATTGCTTATATGAAATTATTAATTCTTTTTATATTATAGGGTACTCATATCATGCAGGATACAGGTACTTATGTATTACAATGGCAAAATCAAGAAGACCAAGTCGAATTTCTTCCATCCATTAGCTCTCATAAGGCTCAACTTACGTACTTTTATGAAACATTACCAGCTGCACATTACAGGTACTTATTACATATAAGGTGTATATTTTTATTTTTACGTAGAATAATATTATAATGGTACTTTTTTTGGCTTCCTTTAGAGGTTCAATGATGAGTTTACAGTCAGCCATAAGCGGAAGGTCAGAGGCTAGTTCATCTTTATCCAGATGAAAAGCAATGAATACAAATGTTGAATTGCAGGAGACATGAAAAACAAATTTCAATCGTAATATTTTAGTAATATGTGTTGTACAAACACGAATCTCATTTATGTTTAACGAAGCTAAAATACAATTCATATTTTAGTCTGATATTTTAATTTTGTTGACACGGTAAAGCTTCTCTCTTTATTCATAAACAATTCAATATTGTTTCAAATCTTAAGCCTAAAATACTCATTTCCAACTAACTACATAACCGATGTTATCATGTTATATATATATAGTTGTTAAGCAATAATACAGTATATAATAATGTTGTCTAATATATTTAAACTTTATTTTTTCATATAAAAATAAATTAGATGAAATTTAATACTCAGAATAGAATCATATGTACATTTTAGAGATTATATTGTAATATAAACAGTAGAAAATTCACTGCAAGAGCATATTATAGTTTCAAGCTCCAAAGTGGACGATAATCCAAATTGTGCAAATGAATTGTGATTTAATATTAATTTATATACATATATTTACATAAAGAACACGGGTAACAAAAATGTTCTTCCCTCATAAACTTACATTTTACTAAAATTTTGTCTTAAAGAAAAATGCATAAGCATTAAGCTAATTTTTATAGCATTATAGTAATTTTATATATTGTAGTGAAATCCCATTACATTCCACTGTTGAGAGATAGAACACATTATGCTATATTTATATCATTTTTTACATACTTTCACAAAACATATTATGCAAGAAGATTAATAATCATGTAATAACAAATTCTCTAATTTGATAATTGATAAGAAGAATTATAGTTTAGAATATGTTAATTTATTATTGATATCTTGTTCAAATTAAACATCAGCAGTAACTATAGTTTCAAATAAAGCTACTCAAAAATTAATAAGAACATAATATATTTAATAATTTATTATGTGCCAAAATAAATGTAAAAAACTAATAAAAAATATTTTCAGTACAATAAAACAAATTTTATCATAAATGAAAGTGGAAGAAAACTAGTTTTGAGATAACAATATAATTGTATACAGAATATAATTTATTTATTAAATATATGAATGTTTTGGCAGTAATATAATATTTTAATAAATCTGTTATTGTTCATTTTCTGGTAGTCTACAAACAAGAGTCCTTAATTTTAGATGTAACGGTATAAATTATCTAATAAGTTAACGTAATGATATGTAAATTAATAACGATTAATTAATTCTAAAATGCAGAATACTCGAAACATATAAATTATAAATAATTATAGTCAATTACAATGCATAATATAGAAATAATGTTAAGAATGCTCATACTTTCGATGGCAAATATTATGCGGAAATATAAGCTGAAAAAGCTTTCGTGTAAGAAATTATCTTTAATCATCAAAAGACATAATTTGTGAGAACACAAATTCTATTATCAATTCATTATATCAATAAATAGAAACATCTTTCTATGTGTCTTCTTAACAAATTATGTCTTGATTGTTGATTACAACTAATAGTTCAAGTGAGAAAACATATTTTTCAAATGCAGATTTTTAGAATGAACACAGATGTGTTTTTACTAGGATATATATAGCGAAATGAAATTATATGGCCGGCCAATAATTGTTAAATAGTTAAAGATATCACGTTTATCGTTTATCACTGTAAGATATAATTAGTTATTTTAAAATGTAGTATAACTAGTATACGTAAAACGTGTAATAGATTACTACGTGAAAAAATAAGATGTAAACTGTATGAATATACAACTTATTGTTTTAATAATAGACAGGAAAAATTGATAGAATTTATTACTATTCCATAGTGCAATTTGTGTCTTCTTTACGACTAGAAACTATGTAGCAACTCAGAAACATTGTCTCAAAGTAAGAGAAAAATTATGTATGTCACTAATTTGAAATGTCACATAATGTAGCGACGTAGCTAGTAGTACTGTTATTTCTATTGTCATCACATACAACGTTGAAGGCAATAAAGTTCAAACAGATTTATTCAAGGATTATAATTGAATAAAAAACCCGCTTTCAAATTTTAATATTTTATAAGCAGTAATAAATGTGATACATACTAGGGAATTTTCCTGAATCAGGATAAAGAAAGTAACAATAAATATAGTTTAACAATTTCTTTGTAGTTTTTTTATAACACTTCTATAATTCATATAGAGTCTATAATTCTATGGAGAGTATATATACTTCGCAATCGTACATTTACGCGTTCATTGTATACAGAGTAATATATGTGTGAAATTGTTCGACATTACTAGACTAGGATATACATATACACATGTAGTATATATTCCCAAAAGCATACACATGTAGTATACATTTCCCAGAGCTATATATATATCCTTACATATATCATGCAGGAACTCTTATATTTTTCAATCCATCTTAAGAAGAGATAAAATATAAAATTATTGCATATTAAAAGTTATTAAATACGTAAAAAATTCGCTCTTCGTATAAAAACAAAGAGACGAAGTACAAAAATTGTACAAAAATCGTATTTCTATTTACCCGCGTGCATACAGCGTTACGTCTTTTTGCAACGTGACTATTTGTTTAAAAAGATTAAAAATGTAATACAGTAAGTATATATATATATATATTTTTTTGTAAATCAGAAAATCTTAATATTTAAATTTTTTTTCAACATATTCATATTTAATATGACCTATTGAATGAATAAATGATCTATTTGAGATATAAACAATGTGTATACATAATAATATATTATTATAATAAATTATACTTTTTTTTCATTCTTATAAAAAAATAAAAAAAATTACAAATATATTATCTTCATCACTTTTTATAAGATATACTCATCATGTTTCTTAATAAACACTATATTGAATAAAAGATAATGCAGAACAATCTTACAAACAAATTTATAATAAACAAATTTATAATGATAAATTAATAATTCAAATAATGTAATATTATATATGTAAATATCTGGGAGATGGTTTGGAATGTTTTCTCCATTTTTTAATCTTCGATTTTAGGCATTATAAAAAAGATTACTGTGATTACTATATCACAATGATTTTAAAAATGATATAAGAAGTATATCAAAATAATTAATAATTATACTTGAATTGTATTATACAAAGACTTATAACAAAATATTATATTTTAAAGAGAATAATTCATATAAAATAATATTTGTAAATGGAAGCTTTTTTGAAATTTTGTAATATCTTTTCTCGCAAATATCAATTCTGTTTTCACTGGACTTAGAATATATCAAATGGAGTATATAAAAAATTGATATTGTGGCTATTATGTATATCTTTGACTATAAAATTATAAAATTATTATATGTATATTTAAATTTCATGACTAAAATATTAAGAAAGATGTATGTAATACAAATTCTTGGCAGGACTCTTTTGGTGAAAGAATATCCATATAATTATAGTCAAAGATATATATAACTTAATGCAACATTATTATACTTTGGCATTTCTCTTTTTAAACTTCTTCATAAAAATGCTAATAATATCAAACAAGATTGGGAAATAACAAGTTACTTGTAACGCCATTACCATCATTTTTTTAATAACGAATTTGTAATGACGTTACGTTTTTCATTAATAACAATAATAAATAATGTAATTACTATCGTTACTTTGTACAATACATATGTATTGATATAAGCAAATTTTTAAAAAAGGGAATATTATAATATATTTGACTATTAATCATATAATCATAATCACTATATTTTTTGTTAAACCGGTTAATCAGTGGACGTTATTCTAAGAAAAAGATCATTAAAATGTGAAAATTGACTCCCTACTTTTGAGATAACGATAACAGTAACAAATTACTTTTTCCAATAAGTAACGAGCAACGGTAACGAATTACTTTTCTGAACGAGTAACGGTAACAATTAAGTTGTTGCTAGAAATTATCTTTTAAAAAAAAAACATTAAATACACGCGCACTCCTCAAAAAATAAGTGTTATATAAATATTTTTCAAAAATAAAACCAAATGGTATGTATAATTCAAGTAATAGTAACTTTAATTTTTTGCTAAAAAATAACGATATCACAAAATTGCATCAATTAAAATTTTTGCACATATATTATCTAACGCAATGGTTCAATGAGTAATGCTTAACAATAACGAGTTAAATTTTCAAGTAACTTTCCCAATCCTGATATCAAGCATAACATCTGTTTGTCTCGGCCTCAAAAAAAACCTTAACTTTTTCAGTTCCATGCTTTAACATTGTTTTATATATTCTGAACTATAATTTCTACATATTAATTAATAGATAGAGGTCGCTAATACATACTGTAATATTTGGCAGAAAAATACATCGGATAGGCAAATCTCCTCAAAGTATAATATGAAATAAATATCTGACAATATATAAAAATCTCTTTTGGCATTTTTAAGTACTGGTAACACCTTTACGAGCTACTAAAAGATTTAATACTGGATGCTTTCTTATATAAGAAACTGCTTTCTTGTGAGTTACCATTGTAAAATCATATCCATTACATTGTAATATCTTGTCATGCATTCTGAGACCACTTTTTGCCGCCGGTGATCCGTCATGTACTTCTGTTACATATATTCCCTAGAAAAGAGAGATTCATATCTATAAGCTTTTTATGTTATCTTCATATAGTATATTTTATATAATTTATATAATTTATATAATAATTTTATATAATTTATATAATAACGCTATATTTTCTGCACGCGCGCACACACACACACACAAAATATGATCTTACATTATCTGTATAACCCTGTGGACTTTTTGTAAAATCCTGATCAATACCCCCACCGATTTTAAATCCACATTTCATTACTTCTTCGCCGTTTTCATTAATTTCTGTTTCTTTGTGTAATGTAATTGGTATCTATAACAAATCAATAAATGTACACATAAATATATAATGCAATATATATGTATATATACATAATACATAATTATAAATATATAAAAAGGGTAATAATTCGAATTGATCTTCGTGATAATGTATATTACAAGATAGTATGTACATAAATATAAATTAATAACAAAGTCACAAACCTTTTGATATTCAACATGTGCGGTTACCTTCAGTAAATAAGTAAAATAAATCAAAACAAAGTTATATAGATATTTAAACAATTAATTATAAAACTATCAATATTGTAAGTATATGTCAAACCACAATTTTTAACACTCTGCAAACAGTTTCAAGAAAATTAATTTTTAATTTTTGCATCAATATTTGAATGTCTACATTTTATTTCGTTTTGATTATTTGACTTAAGATTGACACTAAAGATTACCATATTAAAGATTAAAATCTGTGACTTTATTAATTTATATTTAATAACTTGTAATACATATTTATTAGCATTAATATGAAAAACCAACTCATAATCAACTCATCAGCCCTTATTTATTATCCTTCATTTATCCATTTATTAATCTTAAAAGTCTAGAAATCAATTTTTAATTTTTCAAAAAGGATCTATTATTGCAATACTTATATATACGTTCTTTTTAAGTACAGTTTTCCAAAGGAACATCCTTATATCAAAACTATAATACTTAATCTACTTTTTAAATATAATACAACTCAAACTTCAGTTAAAAATTTCCGTCATTGTTATAACACAGCCCTTTACTATCTCGCACATCTATTAATATTATATTATATTATATTAAAATATTATATGTATTATATAAAAAAAATTCTGAACATTATTGTGAGATAGAAATAAGACAACCCACTATAGTTTCCTAACAGTAAAGGGCGTGTATCGTGAACAACAACTATGTGATAAAATCTAGACAAAATCAGTATCCCTACACTTAGGCACTCCATCGCAGTACCCGGCTGATGTTGAAAAGCCATTTTCGCGCACATAATCAAGTGACTCGGGCTCTGCCACGCGCTCTTTGCTTTTTAATAAATTCCCTCCCTGACACTCAAGTTCAACTGACTGATGACGCACGACTAATCACGACTAATAACCAATCCACGGCCCGTTTCTCGACAATATGTACTGCGCAATGTGCGATTCAAATAAAGAGAAATTTCCCCGCTAACAAACGTCGGAACAGCAAGACTTCTTGTCAATCTCGGATCGCGAACAGATGATCGCTCAAAGCAGATCTACATCGAACAGAACTCAACGTCTTGACAGCCATGCGTAAAGTGCAAGAATGATCATGCGCATGCAATCACTGCAATCGATGCGTTCCAAAATCCATCCAGTGGTCTGTTTTCTGTTCCTGCACTAGACTAGCATTCTCTTTCTCACTTTCAACAAACATATACCTATCTCCTTTCAAGTTCCAAAAGTGTATACTAGTTCAGCTACAGAAAACAGACCTCGGAAGGAAGTGTTTGATTAGGTTGCCGCGAGTGTACGTAATTTTTATGTAATTATATATTTGTTGAATAAAAGTATTTTATGAAAATGAAAGAAAATACAATGTCTTTTCAATCATCTAACAAATCCATTCCATGTTCAACCTAGCATATATATGTTTTTTCAATACGATGTGAAATAAACACTTTTAGGTTATAATGCTATATATTGTATTTTATATATTTTTTTCTTTAAATAATAATTCTAATAAGCTTAAGACAAATTTTGTAATATAAAACAACAATCGTTTACGTATAAAATATTAATAAAGTATTTGAAGTAATGAAAAAAAGAATAAATATCTTTTATTAAAAAGAAATATTTAATTTTTTCATTACCCAGTAGAAAAAGAGAGAGAGAGAGCATTAAAATATTTTATAATAAAATTTAATTTATTAAGAATCTTTTTTGACTAAAGCAAAAAGTTAAGCATAAATTAGTCTGAAAGAAAAGAGAAAAATAAAAGAATGATATTATGTTCAATAGGAACAGGCAGTGGTGAGGAAAGCACTGCCAGATTTTACAATTACCTATAAAGATGCTGAAGCATAATTTCTTAAAGACATCATGGTGTAAATTGCGCATGCGATATATACACAAGAATGCTTCTCTGTCAGAGGCATCTAAAAATAAAGAGTGTGCAACTGCAAAGATACGTAACATCGGCATACTGGCACATATTGATGCTGGTTAGTATTATTCTGATTGATTACTCTAGCAATATTACTTTATTAATTATAGTGAATTAAACGTACTTGATTTATTTTGATATATTTAGATACAAATAACTATATTTTTCTTCAGGAAAAACGACCACAACTGAAAGGATGTTATACTATTCGGGTCTCATCAGAAACATGGGAGAAGTTCATCATGGCAACACAGTGACCGATTATATGGAGCAGGAACGTCAGCGTGGAATAACAATCACTTCAGCTGCAGTCACGTTCAATTGGAAAGATTATCGTTTCAATTTAATAGACACCCCTGGTCATATTGACTTTACTATGGAAGTCGAGCAGACTTTACACATATTAGATGGTGCAATTGTAATTCTAGATGGATCTGCTGGTGTGGAAGCCCAGACATTAACAGTTTCCAGACAAGCAGACAGGTATAATATACCTCGGATAATTTATGTTAACAAAATGGACAGGGCAGACGCTGATTTTAATATGAGTTTACAGTCTATTGAATCCAAATTAAACGTAGAAACACTACCTATTCAAATCCCTGTAGAGAAAGCAGGAGTTTTAGAAGGTATTATAGATATAATAACTATGGAAAAGTTAATATTCGATAAGAAAAATCAAGGTATGCATTTAATAAAAACAAAAATAACTGAAAGTGAAGATGCAAGACTATGGAATATTGCTAGTGAGCAGCGACAACTATTGACCGATAAACTGTCAGGCTTAGACGACAAATTGGCAGATATTATTATAGAACAAGAGTCTCTGGATAACATACAGCCACAAATGTTGGTCGATTCTTTACGTAGAGTCACTATAGGTAGGAAAGGTGTGCCTATAATGTTAGGAAGTTCCTATAAGAATATTGGAGTACAGCCTTTAATGGACAGCGTCATTCTCTATTTACCGTCGCCTATGAATGTATATCAATTGAATCCATATCGATGCTTTGAAAATAATTTAGCAGCCAGAGTCTTCAAGATTGTTCATGACAAGCAAAGGGGACCAATCACTTTTTTCAGGATCTATTCTGGCAATATGAAAAAGGGTCAAAAACTCTATAATGTAACGCGTGGTCAAATCGAACAGTGTACTCGTTTATACATTGCTTGCGCCGACAATTACGAGGAGGTAACTGAAGTGAGTTACGGTAATATCGCGGCTGTAAGTGGACTAAAGAGTACTATCACAGGCGATCTAGTAACGACAAGCCAATCCATAGCCAATCATGCTAAACAGATTATGCTGAAGGAGGATCCGAAGCAGCTAGGCTATGTGAACAACTTCTTTGCATCTGGAGTAAACTTGCTCGATCCAGTTTTCTTCTGTTCTATAGAACCGCCCTCCCTTTCGACACAATCTGCCCTGGAGACTGCTCTTCAGGAATTACAGAGAGAGGATCCTAGTCTGCATGTGAAGAACGATCCAGAGACAGAACAGATTGTTCTCGGAGGGATGGGAGAGTTGCACATAGATATCATTAAGCAAAGAATCAGGACAGAATATAATATTGATGTGGATCTGGGTCCCTTGCAAATCGCTTATAAGGAAACGATTCAAGATGCTGTTAAAGATACGCTATCTATGGAGCACAAGATGGGCCATACGATCCATAAAGTTACTATCATTATGTCTTTAATACCTAATTATGAGGGAAAAGAAAAATTGCTTTTTGACAAGTCTTCAGATAATGCTTCGAATATCGCTCATATTCATCCACGAGTAATGAGCGCAATTAAAAACGGTGTAAACGCTGCATTGCTACATGGTGTGAAATTAAGTTGTCCAGTGATTAATGTTGGCGTCAAACTCCACTGGCTAGAAGTAGCACGCGGTACCTCAGATACCATTATTTCTGCCGCTACCTCACAATGCATTCGAAAGGTCGGTATATATGATCTCCAAATAAATTCTATTAGTTACAATAATATTATTTGATGTTCATGATTTTATATATATATATTAGGTGTAGTAAAAAGAAATCCATTATTTTTCCAATAGATGTCTACGCGTGATACAGATTACTAAAGCCATCTATTGGAAAAATAATGGATTTTTTTTTACTATACCTAATATAATCATTGCGTACTATATTATTATAAAAAAGAGAGCACATTATTATATTGCATTTAAATAAATACAGAGATTTTATATTTTTTAATTTGCAGACAAACTAATTTTTTTTTATATTTAATAGGATGTTTAATAATAATTTTTTCATATGTGCACAGTTATTACAAGATGGAAATAGCATGTTATTAGAACCCATAATGCAACTGGAAATCGTTACACCAGAGGAATATTCATCGAGTATTAATGCTGATCTTACTCGTAGACGAGCAATAATACAAGAAATTGATATGCGTGGCAATAATAAAGTAAATAAATTATATAATTATTTTATTATTGTTTAACAAAATGTGACTAAATTTGTATCTCATTTCATAGGTGATTAGAACTCTTGCGCCATTATCGGAATTATTGGGATATTCAACAACATTGAGAATCATCACATCAGGCAATGCAACATTTTCATTGGAATTTAATCACTATCAACTAATGACCTCTATCGACGAAGAACAAGCTATCGAAAAAATTAAAGGATTTTAAAATGAATACTACTTTTATTAAATAGTAGAAGCAATAAACAAAGAGATAATATTACTGAAAGTACGATTTCACTTCATTTTATTGACTCAATCTAATCAAAATATATTGCAACATTATCATTGGTGCGTTACAATCTCCATATACAATTCTCAATAGCGACTACTAAATATGATACAGAAAGCTTTTTATAATCAGCCGGAGCAGAAAAATCGCTAGCTATCAGAAAATTATCACAGCTTTCATTCATGCATCATAACTAGTAGTCGCGCATAAATATATTAATATTGCTTAAGATCATGCAAAAATGTCATACGTCGTAAAATATATGTATATATTATATTGTATGGAGGGATTAAATGTTATAATGTCGTGTGAGACTGGAAAAACGACAGCCGCGTATAAAAATTTATGCCAACGCGGATAACACGAAAGCGAGATTTTCTTTTTAACGTCGCGAAAAAATTTAGGAATTCCCGCATTCGTGTAATTTTTATTCATCCGCCCTATAATATTAAATATACATTTAAATTATGCAAACTGTTGATCTATCTTAAGCGCAATTCAAAGAGCTCTTAAGACTCTTAATGTATTTAAAAGTTTGAGCTAAAAATCTTGTTTTATCTTATATTTTAAATTTTTATTTTCACAATAGAATTATAGTATAAAATTTCATTTGTCTCATTGCTTACAAAACGACAAATCTTACATTCATTATTTCTAATTCGTTATATTTTAAACGTTAAATATACTTATATCACTTGTATGCAGACATTATTGCTCATATCTGCGACAATTTCATTTAAGGCGCAAATAACTATCGTTTTTTCTCTTCAAATATATTTTTCTTATATCTACATTTTATATTTACACAACAACAAAAGATTATTTCATCATACAAAGTGACAATTTAAAATTTCAATTGACAAGATTCATCTATGATGAGGAAAATATTTCATATATACAAAGTTACAATTAAAAATGTCATATATACAAAATTACAATTAAAAATTTCAAATTGACAAAATTCATCTATGAATATTGAGAGTCAAATATCTATTCGTAGATTATTAAAATCTAAATACACAAATCTTTTCTATATATGTGCTCGCAGTGCACATAGAAATTTTAAGAAAGATACAGTTGAAAAGAAAAAGCGTTAGCTATTCGATAAGCAAAATCGCGTGAAAGAACTTTTATTGAAAGTGATCAAAAAAATTTCGTTGTAAGAGGAGTACACGCATAATACTTCTGCTCCCCCTTGTAGAAATCCTCCACGTCATGGTACTCCCGTTTTTATTCGGGATCGTTCTCTTCGTTGGACCCGTACTCCATCATATCGTCGTCGTGGCGTCACAAGCTTACAAGCTTTGGGGGATTCGCATCTGGCGAGCTGAGATCCACGGCGGACAAATTGCTTCTCTGTTGCGTCGAGCACGACGGTATCAGGGGCGTCGAGACCGGTGTAAGACCAGTACCACCTTCCATTAGGGACTCAAAATTAAACGGTATGCCGCTGGTTGGAGTGGTAATCGGCATACCGGCTACATCCATCGATGACTTCATGAAGGATGGTGTTTCCACCGTCTTGAAAGCAAGCGTGTCTGGTCTCTCTTTGGGCTCCACGAACATTGTCAGGGAATTCAGTCTGTTATTGTTGTCCAATCCGACTGGTAATGAATTAGGTCTATTCGGTCTCGTTGCCGCGGCTACTGTTGTGTCGCCTTTCACAGATTCGGCGGCAAATTGATCCTCGACCGAAAGATCGGTCTTTATCACGGGTTTTATATCTAGCGGAGACGAGGGGCGTAGCGAACGGCGACAGACTGCTCTGTGGGCGTCCAAAATAAATTCCAGTTCATCTTTGACCTGTTTCAGCTGTTCAATCTCTTCCTGCAAGTTTTGCTTCTTTTTTTCCAAACCCTCGGTTTCCTACAAAAAAGATTAAAGATCTTTAGCGAATGTGAAGCTCTAAGGCAGTAACTCTAGACGCTCAATATTATTGTAATTATATTGTTACAATTATTGATGCTTCTTTTAATTCAAAACAAAGGAGGTTCAATATAGCCTGTGGACGATCAGTAATATATTGTGCAACATCAAATATTATTCAATATTGATCATCTAGAAACCGCTTAAAAATATGAAAACTATGAAGAAGACTGGAAAACTCAGTATTCTAAGTCACGCAACATTATGTCTGTAATCCGCGTACTTACTTCGAGTAGGGCATTGGTGTGATCCATTCTTCGCTTGCGGCATCTCGCCGCTGCCATCTTGTTCCTTTCGCGCCGAATCTGTCGCCTCTGCTCTTCCTCGGGGGTCATCCCGATCGTTCTGGTGGGCCGCCTGCCACCCATATTGCGTCTAACTGGTTGCTGTTGCTGCTGTTGCGGTTGTGTTTGCTGCTGGGTCTCGATAAGGGTGGTCGTCGGCGCCGGAAGATGTACCGCCGTTGTGTTTTGCGTCTGTGCTGGAGTCGGCTGTGACGGTTCGACCAACGGCGGCACAAACCCGGCTTCGCGACTGTGCGACGCTGACTCGCTTGTCAGCTCCAGGAACGTCTGTTCGATGCTGCGGAGGGTGGTTGGCGTCAGCGTCGGCGTCGTCCTGGTCGGCACTCCGCTATGTAATCCGTCCAGAGATACCAGCTACAACATAAAGATAACGGATTGTGTTTATTGAAAGTATATTCAAAATTTCTTTTATAAACATTTACAATTTTTAATTATATTATTCATAACTACACTGAGAAAAACTGAAAATGAACGAACCAGAAAATTATGATTATATCAATCAGAATTCTGATTATCTCAACTAGAATTATAATAAATTTAACCAGAAAATTCTGATTTGTTCATTTTCAACCAGAATTCCAATTAATGCAATCAGACGTTTTCCAGTGTAAAGAACAATAGAATCTGATTTTATAAAGTATCAGTGAGATAAGATTAATACAAATTTCACGAGTTATCAAGTGATGAATTAAACTGCAATGTTCACGAACTTTGGCACTCTAATAATGGATCTGAACGTGGAGATAAACGCATAGCTTCTGTACAGAAAGTAAGTGTATACCAGAAACATTAATAAACATTAATAAAAATTGTATAAGCAGTTTAGTACAAATGTTAACAAGAATTAACTGTTTACTTCTTGCTGTTCCAGTTTCGTCCAAAATCACAGAAAGTGACGAACTACTTGATTTTGCGGTATAAAATTTTCTACGTCGTGTTCTTTCCGGAAAGAAACTGCTACTAACGTAGGTGCGATATCGCGTTATCTTCGACTTTCCAGGTTCGATATCAGCCTGTTAATCTCACCAAGATGGCTTGATTAAAAATATCCATGATCCAATACAGTCGATAACGTATCATCGCGCTAGCGAGATAGATCGCTCAGAATTATATGATCCCGCACGGTTATTGAAATTACAAGACGCTCACGTCTCGTGATTTAATTCGCGAAAATATCCGCGCGTCTCTGGCGGCAATTTACAAATGCCGCGCCAGCGCGGTACAACACGTGCGTTATAACGTTGCGCAATACTATAATTCGCATCGAATTAAAAACGTCGTTTCCATGCGGCAGCGGCGGCGGTGGCAGTGGCGGCGAGACGATAAAAAAGATTCGCGGTCACTCGAACGCGATTTCACCGCAAGAGGGGAGGGGCATGGCAGAGGGGGAAGGGAGACCAGGGAGACGGACTTTATGAGCCCGTCGTTCTCCCTAACTATGACTATATTAACGAGCAACTCGAATCGCAGCTCACGTAGCGACAACCTCGCGCGCCATTATCGCGCCGCCAATCGCCAGTCGGGGACGTAATCTATACGCGTTGCGCGTTTCCCAGAAAACACAAAAGGACGCAGGAAGGAAAAGAGAAGCCCCACGGCGTCCTTCGTTCTCCTGCGCGCCGCGCTACAGAGAAGACGTGCCGCGCGGCTCGCTATCATTTCTAAAATTACGAATCGCCATCCTCCGGCCGTTTAATGAAGGCCACGCCGTCGACTTCGCCTCGCGATGAGAAACGTCGAACCACTGCGTACATTTAAGAAGTACGCAGGGCTAAAATCTACAATATATGTGTAAACAAGAAAAGGCATCCAGTATCTAATGTATTCATTTATCTCTTCTATATTCAATGAGATGTTATTTGAATTGAAAAGTGTCTTGATTGTCTCCTATTTCTAAATGTCTAATTCTAATCAATGAAATAGCACGTAGGATAGTAATAATGTTTCACGTATGATTTATACTGCGATTTATAATCTTCGCATTACAATGGGAAACACAAAGCAAAATAAAAAAATTTTACTTTGCATCGATATATAAAGTATGCAAAGCAATAATTTTTAACATAGTTATTTTATATGTATAACAACAAAACAAAATAACCATATTAAAAAAATTAATTAAATAAGAATGTAAAAATTATTTAAATAAGAATGTTTTCAATCTTGAAACACAATCGTGAGCAGACCCAGAATAGTAACATCATTTATTAAATTGACAAGCGATTTAATATCTTTTGATGCTAATAAGCATCTTTAAGAATGTTAATAATTTGAATTTTAATAAGAATTTTAAATCTATAAATAATGTTTAAAAAATATTGTTTTGCATACTTGACGTACTGGTGCAAAGCAAGATTTTTTTTTTTTTTAATATGCAGTATCGATTAGTGCATCTCTTTCGACGAGATGCTTTAAGACGAGAGAAAATACCGTAGGCAGGCGCTTTAAGTGTCATCGCTAAAATTACTTAGCGCAGCTCGGAACGGCTTCGTCGATTTCGGCCGTCGTCGTTTGGCCACCCACCGACCGGCCACGCTTCTCGCACCCATCGCAAACCATCATGCGAGGAACTTAAGGAATGTCCGGAGCGTTAAACTTAGGCGTTACCGAATCGTGTCCGTGCGCGTAGCGGCGTCACGGTCACTGGAATTCCGATCCTGTGTGAGAAAATGCCGAAGATAATCTTGGAAATTATAGAAATTGCCGGGAACGACCTATCGATTGATCGACAGAAATCGTAATGTTCACACCCTGTTCTTTCTTGAAATCAGTGATTTCCATTATTTAATAAATCATTAGCAAGCTTGGAACGATATTGTGCCGCGAAGAAGAGTGTTACAATTTTGGAAAGAACTTTTAACCCCCCGTCTGCAATCCGGATCTTTTTGGTACGAGCGAAATTTTATTATCAAATTTCTCCGAAATAAAGAAGAATAAAAATCCAGTTCTCTTATTGCTAAGTTACATGTTTTTAAACAAATTTTCCTTATTTTTGTTTCCTTATTTTTCTTTATTTCAAATTTCAATTTTTGTTAATTAAATTTAAAAACTCAGATTGCAGACGGAGGGAATATAAATATGATTGCAAATAGAGGATTAAAGAATGCAAAAATTTACAGATCTTATATGATGACGGTACATATATTAGCCATTAATTATGATTTTATATGTCTAGTGAAATTGTGCAACTTCGTTTTATATGTTTAGTGAAATTGTGCAACTTCGTTTTATTATGTAACTTTTGTTGATCCTCCGATTGATAAAATGTGGCATAACATGATTAATCATGTTATTTCACAATTTTCGCTTATGATTTATAATATATTAAAGTTGTTTACATGTTTGGAGATGTTAATTAGAACAAAATACCTTATCTACAAAATTATCAATTACTTTTTTCACTAGTCAAGCTTTTTCGGATCTTTATCAATTTTCTCGACCTCCACAGCAACGTGGAGGTTGAGGTTTTAAAAAAAAAAAAAAAAAAAAAAACTATTTTTTGTAAATCTCACGCGATCTGCAACATTGATTGTTGAAAATACAAATACAGCTTCTATTCGTCCTTACAACAAAACAAACAAGTGGATACTGGCGTCTTTGTATATACAATCTCAACATTACTAAGTATTTTAGGATACAATATCGAACCTCGCTATCTATTCTTTTTCTTAAAAGCTACAATAAAAAAATCTACGTATCTTAAAAAACTCCATATTGCTGATAGTGGATTAATTTAATGAATTTGGAGAAGCTTCGAGAGCAAATCGACTCACCGGGCGTTATTTGATTTCTGCCAAAAACAAAAACGCTGAAGAATCACGCAATCGATCGAGATCGATAAGTGCGACATTGATAAGATAATCATAGCTTTTAACGTGTTCAGAGCAATAATGGAACATATTGTATATATGAACTGAGAAATCTACGGAATCATCTATTTTCTTATTCAAAATTTAAATGCAGAGAAAAAGAAATTTGAAAAAGCAAGAACTGATAAAAAGATATTTATTGGTAAGATCAAGAGATGGTCTTTTATTTATGACTACCGCCGAACTGACAACTTCCGGCCATTCCGACGGCCTTCGGGCCATTCACCTTGCTCCGCATTGTTCGTCGCGAGATCACTCGAACGATGTCATTATATGCGTGCGTGCATCACAGCATCGACAAGTCTTCCCTCGCCCAAACGTGAATCACATTCGACGACCCCTCCCCTTGGTCGAGCGTATTTCAATACTCCGTACACATCACGTGATATGCACAATACTGTGTAACTACTCGTGTAGAAAAAAAAAGATGTTTGTGCCTCTTTTCATAACATCTGAATATAAAATCTAAAAAAAAACGCGATTAATGATGCAAAGATGTTTTAAAACAATTGAATTCTACAATGGAATTAGACATCATTTTTTTCCACTACCTACATTTTTACATTTGTTTTTTTAATGATTTTTAAATTAAAAGTTTATTAAAATATATAATCCACTTAACAATTATTTACAATTTACATACTAAATTCGTATAAAAAACAATAAACTAACAATTTCAACAAATTAAATATAAAACTTAAAAAATAATTCTTACTTAGCAAGTAATAATAATGTAATAAAATAATATTGTAATAAAATATTGTAATAAAATTTTAATTTAAAAGAGTCATTACGCAATCCTACGAATGTTAAAACGTGGAAAAAATTGCGTTTGATTCAATTCCACAGAAATCTGCTCCGAATTAGTGCAACGAAGTACTGCAAGACGGCATTCATTTTACATTCATCTATAGTATATACGTAGATCGTACATACACGATAACCGATATTCGTTACGATCACAACCGCTGATATAGCGAAAAAAAGCTCATTTATTCGCAGCGAATTACGTAGAATTTCGCGAATCGCTGGTTATCCGCGGGAATTTTCTCCTCCGAGATGGAGCAAGAACGAGCGTGCGCGACGTCGCGCTTTTTTTCATAAAGCCGACGGCTGTTGGCATGCACGCGTCTTCCGTTTTACGTTGTGGTTGCTCGCTCACTCGTTCTCCTCCACATATGTGAGCACACGTGAGCGACACGCACAAACACACGCACACATACGTATGCCGGACACGTACGATGAACGCGCGCACGCGGTCCGCAATTCTATAAATATATATACGTTCGCTGGTCTCTCTAATCTGTCCCGAGTGCGCGTTGCGAGTCTACGGACAAAGGACGATATCAGCCACCAGAAAATCGTTGCGAAACGCGTATCCAGATAATAGTCGTTCTCGCTACGAAACGCGGCAAGAAGCACGCAAAAGCGAGTTAGCGAGCGAACGCGCCGCATCACATCTCATCTCATCACATCGTATCGCCACTCGTGTAATTCTATACCGCGGAAAATAGATCCTCGCTTAGAACGTCGCTTCCAGAATGAGGACGATAGAGTAATTGTGCGATCGAATCTAGAGAACACGCTCGTAACCACACGCTCGCTGTGCTATCGCGACCGAGATATCGCGCGCTTATATGGCGATTGAGATACAAATCAATGGAAACGCGAGATATATGGGACTTGCGATTGCTCCTATCGGAATACAAATTTTAGTTATGGACTTTTTACAATAAGCCGTTACCTAAGCTTTAAGTCTCAGACCGTAAGAAATTGACGATCATAATCGATTTATTTTTCTTATATTCGACTGTGACTGATCAATTTCTTATGACTTAAGATTTAAGCTTAAGTAACGACTTATTGTAGAATGTGTGCTATGGATGTACTGTCATATCGCTATTACGTACATAGTTTTTAAAAAGTGAGAACCAGATTTGTTAGAACTATTCTATTATAATTTGTTATCAACGCCAACGTCAGATTAATTGGCGATATTTGTTGGAAATGTCACGACGTGCAGAATAATGGCTTTCGTGTGCGCATCTAATAATGATTAAAACGTTTTGCAATTTTGTTGAGTCCTTAGCATATTATTTCTGTAGCCAAGTAGTTCTGAGAAAATCCCTGCACGTTAGAAATTTAAATGTTTTACAATTTAAATAAATTGACAAGTCGAATTAAACATTAAGGTACATAACATGTTTTTAATTTCAAAATATAAATGTGAATATTCAACAATTTTTCACTCTCAAAATAGACAGATTAATAAGTAATACAAAATTATAGATTTTCAGATAATAGATCTGTCCTGTAATCAGAATAAAATTGAAGGTGTCGGATTGATTTTGAATATAAATAATCTGAACGTATTAAGTAATCGAACGTGTTTCAAGACTGATAACGAATCACAAATTGGATTCGATTCATGTTTTATGATCCCTCTGCCAAATCAATTAATATTAATCAAATAATGGCCGACATAAACGATTCTCGGTACACTTGCGATAGTTTCACCGAGGCGGGTAGAACTTCCAACGTTATTGCACAATGTTGCACAATTCCTCGCATCGCAATCATCATCCCGCATAAACCGAACATTCGTTCACTCGCTCATTCCAAGACGAGCTTTCTCTCCTTCAAGTTCGCAGCAATTACGCGATTAGCTCGTTGCTTCGTTATTTTGCGATCAAACGAAGCATGACGAAGATGGATTGGCTGATCTTTTGGTGAAAGCTTATAACTGTGCGATCGACGATTCGCAATTAATCGAGAATGAAGACGTGAATGAAGCGCTCTCATCGAGCTTCGAAAGCGCGCCAGTTGCCGCGTTTATTTTCAGATCAGAAACGATCGTCTTGGAGAACCTCCTCGCCTCTACGAGGTCCTTTCCGACTTGGACAAAGAGCCACTTTATTCGCGCCATATGATCACAATGAGATCGAATATCGCTCCCGTCAAAATGTATCCATCTCGAAAAGTTTACATGACGTCGTCAACGTGTGCGGTAAACATTTTTCGAATTCTCTCGCTCGCACGTATCAAAAATGTTATTAGATAATGAGAAAGATATTTGTAAGATAATGGATAATAAACAAAGATTTTTTTCTTAAAAATAAAATAATTAGCTTCTAATTTATTGGTTTGCCGCAACAAGTTGCCCCAAAAATAAATAAAAATTGCATCGTTCATCTTGTACTATCTAAAATTGATTAAAAGTATCTTTTACTTATTCCACAAAAAAGTTAGAATATTCACAAGTTTAGGCGAAGCATGTTATAAAATTGGATTCAACGATTAATGAAAAACACGCTGATTATTATCTAACGTATCTCCTGAAATGCAACTTTCTTGTACGAATTGCAATAATATTTGCTTCATATTGGAAAATATTCGCGCTCGGGAGATGGTTACCTGCTGATAAAGCAATTCCTGCGCAAGTATATTCGCAATGTCGACTGGGTCCATGGCGGTGGCTGCCATAGCTCGAGGGATCGGTTATTCGTTCAATGTTCGTTTGTTCGTCGTCGAAAATATGACGGTGAGAGATAATGCGTATGGGATGTCGAGGAAGGGAACGGGGAAAGGGGAAAGAGATAACAGCGGGACTGGGAAAGCGGAAATAAGTAATGAAGAATAAATGATATCTCAGTCGATCGTTCGTTCGTAGAAGATCGTTCGGGCGTCGGTGTGCGCTTCGTTCCTCCTGCGTCTCGCTTCGCACCCCCTCCTTTAAAAACCGCACCACCCTCGTGCGCTCGTTTCTTCTCACTTATCGAAGAGTTCGTCGTCACCACTGCGTCCTCCACCGACGCCTCTTTAACACTGAGCGAGCGACGCCGACGCCGCTCGTCGTGGCCTTACGCGACGACGACACCATCCTAAAAATAACCTTCAAATTTCGAGTATGTGCGCTCCGCGATGTACGCGATGAAGGAAAGAGAGAAGAAGCAAGGATGGGGGAAAAATAACATTTTGCAGCTTCGTTAGTCTCACGTGCATGGACCATTGACCGCTAAAAAAATTCTTATGCGCTTGTGAACTTGTGTATTGTTTTTAAAAGACAGCCGATCGTTATTTGGATTAGATTACAAATAGAGAATAAGATGTTAACGTAAGAATTATTTAAAAAAGCAAAAATATATCTAATTGCAATAATTATTAATTAATTTGAGACATGATTATTATTACCATACTTATGTTTAAAATTGTATATACATTTTAGTGATACACAATTATTTTGTCATTCACAATAGAGAATAAAAAGTTTCGATTATATTTATGTAATGTAAAATTAGAAATTTGGAAATTTAGGAAAAAAATGAGGCGGCGAGACGATGACTTCGTTCCCAATCAGTGGTTTTCCCGGCGTGAAATTCCCTGTTACGCGGCCGCTCGCTGTCTGGAGGGCCTTAATTAGTTCGAGTTCTAAGTTTAACACCTGTGTAGGATCGTTTGTCGTCGACGCCGGTACTTGTGGATTCGTCGACTTGGACTTCGGCCAAAAGATCTTCCGCCACTGATCTCAAACGTGTAACGCTTCAATTTCGAGATATCAGAAAGACGCGTGAATTAACGACCGATGCATTATTCGCATAACTTCGCATCAGCATATACAAAAAAAATTGCTCGTCTACTTAAGTCAGATTGGCTATTTCGTTCCAATAATTGTCAAGTTAATTTTAAAAAATATAACAGTTGTAATAACATCTACATTTTAACACCTTTAATATATGTTTTTAGAAAATAAACATTTTAATTAAAAAATTAAATTATTTTAAAATATTAATTAAAATATTTGTATCATAAAATTATTTGTATCTGAACAAATGTATAAATTTATCTTTTTAAATATTATGTATTGTATTTTTTGTGTACATTCTTTTCCGGTGTAATTTATGCTTTATTATGCTTATTATTGTTTTTAACATGCTGGAGAAATTAGTAGAGAAAGAATCGAAGGTTTAAAACGGTCGCGTCATATTGGACGGAGTTGTTTGTTCTATCTCGCTGGACACTTCCAGGATGCGGCTTCCTCGTATCGTTAAGAAGCTGTGTGGCGCCGCGATGATATCGAGGTTTACTTTAAAAATATTTCGGGCTACTGTTTTTCGACAGAAGTCTTAAATATAAAGTTAGAAAAACAGCTCGGAAAAATCAAGAAATGTAATTTAGATATAAATAATTAGACCATTAACAATAAAATTAAAAAATTAAACCTGTTCGGATAATTAAAAATTTATTATATGGTTCTACAAAGTTAATATATTGATTCTAAATAAATTAAACAGAATCTTATTTTATATACATTATATCATATGATTTGATTTTCTTCTTATCAAGAAATCAATATGGCTAAAATCTATTAGCTTTTGTGTCATTCGGAAGGGAAGCTATGAATACGGTACGGACATTCAAAACCAAGCTTATCTCGCCTTGATATGAAAACACGTGGTAACCAGGTTATGATAAACAATCTGCGTGTTTGACCAGCCGAGCCTGTCACAGGTTTCGCCAACAGTAAACACACATTACTTGTGTGTAATGATCATTATGCATGAAAAGATTATCATACATGACGTTATTAGAAAAATTTAACGAAGTATGTAAATTTCCAACGGTATTCAGAATATTTTCAGGCCAACAAGAAGAGGAAACGAGCTTTCATTTTTATGACCTTTCAAAATAGTTCAATACGTTCTAAATTCTTGTTTTTCTTGCATCTTTCTTCCTCTTTCATACTGCTTTTTTCCACATGAAATTACTACATGTAAAATATCATTTTTAAAAAAACAATATTTTTTTACAAAATAAATAAGTAGTAATAAAGGTTGGAATTATTCTAGGCGTAAACCGGTTTTCGTTATTGGATCATTTCTTTTTATCGGATCACATTCGTGGCGGAGATTATATTTATTTTTATGTAATACAACGCGCGATTACGCAACAAACAGTAAATCGACGTCGACCAAGCACTGCGCAATATTTATTTATGCGTCTAGCGTATTCTCTCTCTCTCTCTCTCCCCCTATCTTTTTGCTGCCCTTCGCATACACAGTTAGTTATGCTATGGATATTACGCGGTAAATAATAACGCAACTACGTCAGAATAACATGTTCTATGCGAACGCCGGAAAAAGCGCGGTTGAAAGCGGCCGCAAGAGCACAACCTTGGATAACAAAGGAACCTCTATCTTTACCTACATTTTTGCTGTTTTTAACGCTTCCGTTCGCGAGAAATCCAATGCCTTCTTAATACCCGATTTCACAACTCGCTCGCAAACTCTCAATAGAGACAATAACAAATGGAGCATAAATACATCATTTTTCATTTTACCTCATTATATTATGCACGCACTTTTTCAATTCATCTCGCGTAAACATGTTCTTTGTACTGAGATATCGTAACGCTTCCCATGAATTTATTAAACTTTCCGTTGATCGATAGAAGAAAAATTCAAAGTTAACGATGAATAAATCATTTCTATCGTATAATATTTACGCGCATATGTTACAAGTTTATAGCAAGTTTCCGTGAGTTGAAAGGACGGTTTTCTTTCCACGATACGAACGTGTCGATGCCAGTGGTAGACGGAGAACAAAGAATGTAAACATGATAACGGACGCATGAACGAGTAGTGTGTTTCGAATGCATCGCAACGGCGCGACCGTCTGTATTGTGTGCGCGCATAAAGTGCAACGTATGCAGATAGAGTATATTGCACTTAGAGGAAAATCCATGTGTGTAATTTTATATGTGACAAAAACTGATACAATTGAAAAAAAAAAACGCGAACGGAGAACAAGAATGCAGCTTTATCATTGTCTTAACAAGCGAGAAAATAAAAAAAATGTGATAAAACGAGAAGAAAAAAGAAGTTATAATCGTACTAGATTACAACAAATGTTAATGTAACACGGAAAGAACGGTTTTGTTGAAGTATTTAGGAATTTCAGCTGGATATTCTTTAAAATCTTTGAAGTGGAATTTAAACTCTAAAGAGTGAAATCTCACTCTTAAAAATTGACAATTGAATCATTCTTTTTCAACTAGCTTAACTGTTACTTTTCCTCACTCTTCTTATTTGTTCCACTCCAAAGATCAGAGTACAAATTTGAAAATAATTTTGTTGTGCTATCGAAATTATTATATAAAACGCTCAAGCAATAAATGCTTTCTCCATAGAAATAATAGCTTTGTTGAAATATCCAACAATTATAGTTAGATACAGATGTAAAAATAATTTGTTAGACTATTAAAATAATTTTATAGGACGCTCAAGCTGGTTGTTAGAATGTCAAAAATTTTTATAGCATTGCTCATCATGTTTGAGTCTCCTGGATAATTATTTTGATGATCCGATAAAATTATTTTTAGATCTGTATCTAACTTTTTAAATATTTCAGCAAAATCATTCTTTCCTTGTAAGTTTTTATTATTTTAAATGCGATGTAGAAAGGAACGTTATTCGATATGTTGACGCGACATTCAGAAAAACACGGACAATACGCGATTGGGATTTCCCGGAAGAATCCTGGTTAGATCAGTACGTACGATTTCGAGATCTACTGTCACACCGTCAACACCGAATAATGTCACGATTCAAAGTGACTGAAAATTCACTCCGAGCGAGTTTTCTCAAGTTAATTAAGTCGTTGCGACAATTTCGTATCGTGCCACTTACTAAAATGCAACGTTTGATTCGTCGAGCAGATGCACGTAAGATATGCCATTATGCGCTGCGATTATCTAGCATGATGTGACGTCAATCGGCGCGGCGATATCGTCACTCGTTTATTTTTTTTCAAATCGACAGCAAACGATATCGCGGAATCGCACGTTCCACTGCAAATATTGACACACATAGCATGCAATTTAATACAATTTATCTGCTCTCGAAAACTAATACAGCGATTAAAAATTGATTTTACGTGCAAAATAATCACTGGTTACAACGCTGGTAAATGTTACGTATACATCGGTTAATGTATTTTGTTGCATAAGGTGTTCCTTTTTTATAATGCTACATTGCTGTTATCTATGATCCTGGCAAAAATAAAAATTAGAGCAATACCTTCTAGGAAATGAAAATTGAAACAGCAAAATGTAAAAGACGTGTTGACGTTCCTTTTACCTCAATTTTCGCTTTCTAAATACAGAAAAATACACACTATATTTTTACCAAATTAAAAACCAAATATATGCACAAATAATAATTACGTGTTTCAAATATTTTAAAAGTTATATCCATCAAAAGTTTATCACAAATATCAAATTCATTCAAAATATATATATGAAAAAATCCTAGTGAGTTTAATGCGTCAATCAAGATTATTAAATTAAAACAAATTCAATTTGCTTATTATATAAAATCGTTTCTTCGATAAATTTTATAATATTTTTCAAAAGAAAATAAATTCTTGTTTCGAACACAAGTTAGTAAAAGTTTTTTAAAGTTTGTAATGAGTATATTCAAAGATTATTATCAAAAAAACTATTCCTTGTTAAAGATAATTGTTGTTTGAAAGAAAAAAAGTAAATTGAGCAATTACTTTTGTTAGCAATAGAATGGCATTTTTTTGTGTGTAGAAGGTACTGTTTTTTATTTTCGCCAGAGACAAAGACTTTAGTAAATACAAACTTTAGGTATAGTTATGTATGAAGAACGATCAAAGCAAAAGTATAGTTTAATTACTTTGAATAACACGACATGTGCACGAAATCGAACAATACAAGTCTAAAGTGCAAACGGCAAAGAAAAACAAACGCGATAAACAGCGAGACGATAATAAGCATGCTGAAAAAGCACGCAATAATTGTATTCTTCGCCGATGCACGAGGATCGACAGGCGCGTTCTGTGAGTTTCCCAACAGCAGAACAACATCCGCAATAATTTTCCACTGTCGGAGCGTAAATGATGGCGGCACAATTAAAGACTGAATCGTCACCTGCGTGCGATTACAATCGGATTACGAACGGTCTTGAATTGAACTCGCCGCGATCGAAAGCCGCTGTTAAAATCAGCGGACAGCATCGAATAAATTCATTATCGGCGCGCTGCTAAGAACGTAGTTAAGAACAGAGTCAGTCGCGTGCAAGGACGTACGTTAAGGCACCGCTCTTTTCGCAATAGCCTAAAATGGGAATGATTTTCGACTCACCTCAAAACGGAGAGCTCGACGGACGACCTCGTGCCTGTTCGTGAAACCGCGATCTGTCCCAATGGGGCCTAACCTGAACTGATCGCGTTTCCTTTCACAGAAATGAAGCGTGGCACGTTTCGTACGCGTGCGTTTCTGACAATCGTCTTGACGTCACACGCGAGCGTGTGCGGGGAAACGTCGCCACCGTCGCCGACCTTGCGGTGAATTCGATAGGCCGTTTTAGGTAGAGTCAGGAGTGATAAAGAGAAGGAGAAATAGGAGGAAAAAAAAAAGAGAGATCGAGAATCCCAACGGCGAACGCCGACCTAGAAGCCTGCCGCACAACCACGTCGGACGACAGTCGCAGTGACACTGACAGCGCTTCTGTCATCGTGCCGTCGCCACATGGTCGCGCGCGCGCGGCCGCGCCGCTTCGGCCGTTCTCGGCCACCTTCGGCTCTTTCTCGAGAGGACTTGGCGCGCCGGAGGCCGGAGACCGAAGTCGTCAGAGAGTCCTCGGCCATGCAGCGTGATGGGTAATGGGTGGCGACGGGGCACGAGGGGATCCTCGGCCTCATCCGTGCGCGCCGCGTGCCGCGCGCCGCCGCCGACCGACACCAGTAGAGAAATAGAGGATACGAGAGATGACTTCATTGGACTCTCTCGTGTCGCATTCAAGCACCTACCGAACGCGACAGCTATTTGCTGATCCGCTTTACATACGCGGGGAAAAACGCGCTCGCGTACCATTACACCGCGATCGGGACGACGGACTCTGATTATATCCGGCAACTGATTGGCGCCAGTGGCGCGATATGATTCACAGTTCGTCGTGACACGACGAATCATCTTATACTGAGAAATGCAAAATTGAATACATTACGTCACATACACCGACTACTTCCTGTGTACTATCGGCCGGGGCTAACATTCAGCGAATACATTTCAAAGAGAATACATTTCAAGTCACCGGATGTACTTTTTATAGTACGATTAATTTTTATGTACGTTCTATATGCTGTCGCGTTTTGAAAAAACTACAAAGGCAGCGATATATTAATGATTACAATAAGCTTAGTTTTGCTCGTTTTTTGCAAGAAGAGAATATATAACGAAATAAATTTTAACACTTATAATATATAATTTTTGATAGGAAATTAATATAAAAAATTAAAAGTCGCACAATGCATTAAAATGAATATTAGAACTTTATCCTTAACCCTTTTCTAAATCTCATTTAAATCATTTCAATGCAACGAGTTCTTGAGACTGCGTCTAGGGTGCTTAATTAAAGTCTGGCCTTTCCTGAGCCTCGATTAACGATTATCATTGAGAACAGTAACTCGTTGTCGGTCACACGACGCCCTTCCGTCGTCGCAATGCGACTCAAAAGCTTTTTTAGACATACATATTCTACGTTCAAAAAACGCGAATAATTTAAAGTTATTTTCAGCGAAATCATTAGAAATAAGGAAGAAACAAATTTCAGAAAAATTGGACAAAGATAAATGATAGACCTTCTTGCTTTAAGAAATAATTATATAAATTATATAAAATATGATTATAAATTATATATAGAATCTCAAAACTGGAACAATAATATCTCCCTGCGATTAGCTTCCAGAGCCGGTTCTACGCAGCATTCACGGTAACGCCAAACAAAGTACTTCGAATTGGCCCGCGGGTACTCAATAAACATCGAGATAAGACCGGAGTGGTTTAGCTCAACTGTTTTTAGCACTAAAGCCCGAGAACAAAGGCCAGCCAAGTGCGCGATGCTGCGGAGTCATGATCGGAGGTGAACGACACTGTAGAGTGAATCGTATGTTCAGCGTAATTTTGGAAATTCTGCGTGGCATGCTGTGGCCTTGTCTGTATATCCCGACGAAATCTCGTGCCAAAGTTTCATCATGTCCTCTAAGCTACCGCAAATCCGCTGAACGGACATTCATTAAGACATTTTGGGAACTGCGGTTTATATCTTTCTTAGAAAAAAATATTTCCTAATTTTATGTTTGTAATTTACGATTAAAAAATTCATAGACATAGGATAACTCTCTGTCTCTATTAATACGCCTTTTAGCCAACTTGCTTTTTACTGAATTAATTATTAAATATTGTAGCTTTAATTTTATCTGCTTACAATCAATATCAGTTTTTCAACTATTTCTTTTTCTTATAATATTTCTTTAATCTAAAAAATGTTAATAGGTACTTTATGATTTTGACAAAAATAAAAAAACATGTTTTTGGCAATGACCCTATTAATGTGCCCTCAATTTGTGTGCTTATCCACATTTGACTCGTTTTAACATGTAGTTACTAAAACAGATAATAAATTTAAGCTAATTGTTGAAGTTAATATATTACATAAATCATTATTTCAATTATATTTATTTCAATGTACACTCATAACATAACGTTCTCAGCTCCAATACAGGGCACATTAATAGGGACAAGCTTAAAATCTTGCGATACGTATTATTGGATTCACATAAATTCTTCATATCTTTTGAAAAATATTTAAAATATTTAAAATACTTTAATACTTAAAAAATAAAATATTATCTTTGGTATGGTATGCATCAATAATTTAACTCTTAATAAGAAAAAATATTTTTTTCTTATTTATTCGTGCTAGTTTTCTTTATGACTTATCGAAATACAAAAGCACGTAATTAGGACAGTTACCCTATGTATCTCTTATTTCATTCATTATTAAAATAATTAAATTATCAAATCAAATTAACTATTAATGATATTTGTATAAATATAGTTTTAATTAAAAAAAGATGCAAATATTTTGTTTTTTTTTCCCAGACAGTGTGATCTGTATCAAAGAATATAATCATTTCCCCCACATAATAATCAAACTTAATCGCCGTACTTCTAAGAATGATGCATCTATACATGAGTGCTAAGTAGCTACCTATATCAGCTAGCCATATAAAGAAAATATTTTCACAATGTAGAATGTAATTCTCGAAATCGAAAAAATCTAGTATAATAAATCTAGCAGATACTATTCTTCTGTTGACAAAGTCGTCCTCCTCGTCCTATTATCGCGAATAATATCTGTGTAATCGATCCCTCACATTATAAAGATACAGAAGTCTATTGAAACCAACGCTTTAATTCAAGGCTACGTGATCGCTCACTTTTCACCAAGGATGATCGATTGGATTCGCTGACGCCAACGGCGCGAATATAGAGTAATTGGCCGGTCAGTAAATTACACTATAATTATCTTAATATCTGTTAAGATTACTTGA
Source organism: Acromyrmex echinatior (assembly GCF_000204515.1). The sequence goes on along the minus strand of NW_011626731.1, from coordinate 1,027,606 downwards.
CAGTTAGTCTATCATTTTCCACGATATTCCTAATTGTCCCCATCTCATTTTCCGTACCATATCAGATCGTAATGCCAAGATTAAAAGCTATCGATGATATTATAGGTGTCGCAGGTAAATAAAATGAGGGCAAAATTGATATAATTTTAAATATGTTCAGTCAAATATCACAACAAAAATAAGAAATTCACTTTTGGGGTGTTTAACGTAAAAATTACACTTATCAAGGTTATCAGAAATTGCGCTGAATTTTAATTCTTGAATGAGAGACATCTGTAGAAAACAATTTAGCAAAATTTAAAAAAGAATAATTATCGCAGGAATTATTCATACAAAGACGATTATTTGTTATTATTTCCCAGAAATCCTGTCCATCTTCCATACTATGAGAGACTCTTAGAAATATTCTAAGGATAAAGGATAAGGATAAAGAAGGTGAAATTCAAAAAAAGGACCTCCAAGGTAGAAAGAGAAAACACTTTGAGGGTACAACGGTCCATGAATTCCTAACCAATGACGTAAGCACGAAGGCATTTCCGACTGGTTGCACTCTTCGACAGCCTCTCTTCGACGAGGAATACCTACATAATTGCGTATATAATGCGAGTTGGACCTCGAGATATAACTGATCATCGCCTTTCTTTCTACATAATGACGTAAAAAAATGTTTTTAATTAAGTGGCCAGTTCTGATTTTATCTATCTCATATGAAATTCACGTATGTTAATCTCGAAGAATTATACGATTTGAGAATTGGTCGCATTTAATGCTAAATATGGACATGAATACGCATTTTATTTCTCTATTTTTATCGAATGCTTTTTATTTAATGTTACAAATCGATACAAGTGTCTGTCTTTGTTATTTATTGAATGCTGAAAAAGGTAGAACGATGTTTGTGTCGATTTGTGTTACTACTAAATAGAAAGCATCCATTCTCAGAAGCATCCATTCTACGACGTTAACCTTCCTAATTTCGAACGATCAATGGTAGACTACTACATGTCCATTGTTTCCTCTTATCGAATCTCTCTCTATCTCTTAGGATTTCTTAGGAACCTACTTTGCTCTTGTATCTCCAGTCATGCGTGTCAGATTTATCTCCTTTGTGTCTTAGAAACGGCTGCTCGACATTATATGCTGATTACTCAGAAAATGCGACTTGGAAAATGCAATTGCATTTATCGTAATAGTTTTCATTTTCTAATATAAATCAAAATTTATCTTTTATCTTATCTTTTTTACCTTATCATTTTCCTTTTAATAACAAAGAAATTAATAATTAAAATTAAAAGCACTCAAAAAATTGGAAGAAAAAAAACAAATTTTTTTAAACTTGATGTTTTACGAATTATTTTCACTTCGATCGAGTTGTCGTAATTCTGATATAATCTAGATTAAAATTTGTAGCTTTTGGAGGCATCCGCGACAATAGAATAATTAAATTTCCACCGTATTTTAATCCCCACTCACAATGTATGTGTTCGCGGCTTTTAACAGTAATCCATTTGACGATATCCGGACAGGTCGGGTCTTTGTGTCGCCTCCGTAGTTTTTTGTGGCCTTCGTGTCTGTCGCGAGCGCGGACAATAGTTCCACGAAATTGGACACGTTTATCCCACGCGTCATAACGCACTCTTTAAAAAGGAGGCCCGCAGGGTTCTACGACCTCTCGAACTCGCGAGCGCATCGCCCCGAATAGCCGGGCCAGTTTATCATGCCATCATGCTCGAGAGAGTCCGCTTTGAATTATGGGCCCGCGGGCCACACCGCGGTCCCCGACTCTTCGATTCATCTATTTCTCTTCCATGCGAGCGTTACTCCCCCGATCCGACAACGTCAGATCTTTCAAAGGATCCAGATTTTATCTCCTTCTATCTCCTTCGCGTTTTTCGTACCGTACAAAAGGAAATCCATTAGAGAGCGAATAATAGCCAGTCGTTCCAACGCGACGGATTATTATGTGGAAACGACCGCATTAGATATTCATTAGTAAATCGCCGTCCGAGCAGGAAACGTGACGTTGGAATACACAACGCTACATTGTGACTGATAATATACGAATACGTAAAACGTACATCAGACGTCAATTATTAATTAATTTTAATCGTTGTTAATAAAAAAATCAATTTATTTAAACAATCAACATTAATTAAAAGTCAATTCATTTAAATAACCAACAATAATTTCACTATATTCCTTGAACTTTCCAAACTACCTAAACAATTTACGATTAAATGAAATTAATCAAATTAGAAATTTGATGCGACTATTAGATAAATTTGCAAATTTCTTAATTTCGTTGAGGTGATAAACATAAATTAGCCATGCATAAAACTTTCACATTTTCCTGAAAATACTTAAATTCATATATCTTAATGATCGGTGAGTTTTATTTCTATGTTATATTCCTAATATCTCGCTAATATCGCGAGTTGCGTGGTTTCGCGATATTAAAGCGGTACTCGCTCGTACTAGGAACGACGAGAGAGACGGCTCTTTCGGTTGACGTTATTATAAGCAGATATAATCCCGAGCGTATGACGCATGAACGCGGCTTACCATAATCCGGCGTATGTATGTGTGTGTATGCACACTGTACGGCAATAATATTATTACGTTAATCGGCCGCACCGCCGTCTTCGTCGGCGGCCCAGGTAAACCAAGGCGCAGTTAACAGACGTTATTATCGCGACGCGCTTAACACAGACGACGTATTATCGACGTTATGACCTTGTATCGCAGAAATTGCCTCACCGAGCAAGACTGTGAGCAACAACTCGATTGGCATGCCGACTTCTGCTTCCCGAATTCTACTTGTGCGACCAATCAAGAAATTTAAAAGATTTTAAAATATTATAAATATAACGTAAAAGACTTCTGTATACTGAAGAGTAAGATCAGTGGATTCAATATTTAATTCGAAATACCATGTCTTAATGTTGAATGATGTTGAAACGAAGACTGAATTCTAGAATAATACGTGTATAAATGTATTTTAGAGAAAAAAAATTATTCTATGTTATTTATTACTATATTAATATGTATATTTTCTTAAGATGCTTAGACGATAATTCGTCTAAAAATATAAATAAGTAATTATGGATATTATTATGCAAAATAGTCACTTATATGCACGTTAAAAGCAAAACATTATTTACAGCAAATACTACTTTAATGTTCAGTTCAGACAGAATAAATTTTTAATAAGGTATAAGGTATAATGTTAAATTCGTAAGTCCAATTATATACCTGTTTAAGTTGTTTTTAATCACTTCTATAGATCATCAATGCTCTTCAACTCAATATGTCGTTAATTTAACTAAACTAATAGTTAACAATTTAACTCAAGAAAATGTGTAAATTTAGTTTATTGTTTACTGAATGCATACATTAATTTGGACACTGTTTACTTTAATGAAACTACAAAAATGACTTAATTTAAATGTTGACACAGAGATTTAAAACAAAATTCTATTTAACTCGAGTGATTGGGTTACCACTACTTCTTTGATACCCAACGATAGGTATAAGAAATTCTCATTTTTTCGAGAAAGTTTACGAGATTACGTGAAGAAGTCCAACTAAGTCGAAGCATTCTCTCGGGGGAAAGTGTTAAGACGCCAATTGACGTCATTCATACGCAAGATATCTTTCCACGGAATCAACCTCCTTTCGAGGTCGACTACACCGGATCGGCAGTTCGCTACACGCAAAAAGTTCTTATAACTTTGCTTTAGAAGAGCACAAAGCACGCGCCGTTTCCTCTTTCGTAATCGGCGCCATAAAACAAATCGAGCGCGCAAAGTGTTGCAACGAGGAAAGCAACGAGGATTTCGATGAATCGAATGTGAAACGTTAGAATATATGTCCTTTCGAATACACAAGGCCGTAGGTTTAATCTTTTTTGTACACTCTCTGTATTTAGAATAAATCTCTGGCCTTTATTCCACGCGGATGTTTTAGAAAAAAGAGGAAGAAATTAAAGTTGTAATTAAATTTCTAATTCTCTCTCTCTCTCTTTCTCTCTGTAATTAATTTTTTGAATTCAGCGCCACAGTGACTCATATTTAACTGAGATTACTTTCAGTAATCTTGTTCTTTCACTCGAAAAAAAAAAAGAACTACTTTGAACCTTGAACAAGTTTTCCTCCTTGGCGCGGCGAAGCGATCGACTTCCCAGAATGCGAAGGCGAACCTTCGGCGCGGCTCATTACAACTCTGCGATGCACTCCTTTTTCCTGGTATCGATCTATCTCGCGTGAACATAAAGTAATCGATGCGTTTATGAGCCATCGCGAATAATTGTAGCGACGCGTCATTACGAGACGACAACGTGCACGCGACGCGTGCGTGGATTTTCATTCATAAATTGCCGGCGAACTACGCGCGATGACTCATCCGCGCCCCGCCTCTCGCGAGACGCGAAACTGAGATAAGCGTGACAAAAATAAAGAAAAACGATTACCAATATGGGAAATTTCCGTATGCGACATTGTTGAACAACATCGAATTGCATTATTATCTATACTCAAATCTATATCCAAGAGAAAAGAAATCGTAGATAACGGTGAATAGCCAGACATTCGCGAATAAACGAATGTCAGAAAAAGAGAAAAAATATTCGCGTATTACGAATAGACTATAAAATAAAATAAAACTAAGAAAGAAAAGTAATAAAATTGAAATATGTAGTATTTTTTTGTTAGTCTTTGGCTCATTTAACGTATTATTACATTGTTTTATTCTAATAACAAACAGGGCATTTATTTTAATTGTTGAAAGTACTATTTCATATAACTGATAAGTAAAAGCGAATAAATTAATAATTACTTGATATACAGATTACAGAAAAAGTGTTTATAATTCTTAAAACAAGAGTTCTCAAATTGTACGATCTTTTAAAATGAATACCATAAGTTCACTGGCATATTTTCGAAATAGTCGTGTCGAAATGTAGAAATCTTAATGATATATCAATGGAAAATTTACGACGAAAAATATATAATGCGAGCATGCTTGGAAGGCATAAGAAATTTATTCACTTGGATTTAGATTGTCGCACAGAATTATGTTGGTGCGAAGAAACTTTCTTGCGGAAGAGATAAATAACTGCAAATAGGGAAACAACAAGAAGTACCTCCCTCCTTAACCTCCTTTACCGGGAGCAGGATGACACCTCTTGTCTTATGACCCGTACGTATTGCTCTCGCTAAACTTAACCCTGCCTTCAACTAAACCTTCTAATTGGCGGGTTAACGAGCGTTAACTCCTCGTTTCCTGTCAGATTTAACTGTTTTTCTTCAGTTTCATGCAGATAATACATTCAGGAAATCATATTTTCTTCCAGGAAATCGTATTTATATATTTTTTACTAACAATTTATTAAATGCAATTCAAATATCTTCATTAACTTTGTCGATTTTTATCACTTATCTTATACGATAAAAATATTATCGTTATCTTACATGATAAAAATTAATCTTATAAGATATTAAATTTTAATATTTAATACTTGAATTCTATCTAAGTTTAGTTTTATTCAAAAGACAGAATAATTCTCAAATTTTGATTTAGAACAAAAAATCCAACAATAAATTTATAATAAGCTTCTTGAAAATTGTACAAGTCAACAAATTGATGTTTAATTGTTCAAATTATAATTAATTTTAAACTGTTTAAAAATAAATATATTTTCTTGCGCTCGCAAGAGTTAAAAGTTGAAATGTGTTTTCTTCAAAAAGCGGAAATTACTTTCGAAAGAATAACAGATTTCTTACATAATAAACCTCGATAAATATCAGCTTCGAAGAAGACCTTCGCGTACTTTTTAACCGTAGAAAATACTACGATAAAAACATATTAAGCGATAACGAATAATCTAAAAAGCATTACAACTACTTTTAGTAAACGTGACAGTTAAGTAAATTATGAAATGGAAAAATCTAAGGAATAAAATGTAATTTTTCAAATATGTAAATTTTTCTTGAATAACCTTCAATATTGATAACCTTTGTTATTCCTGTTATAATATTTAGTCTATGAATTAAATTTTTCATAATTACGGATACAGTCATCGTAAAATAATAACTTTTATACTCGATATCTTTTATCTCAATACAGACACAAGTTTCACGAGAGAGAGAGAAAAAGCGCTTGTTTTATTAATAACATTAATTAATAAAATATTCATTTTAAAGTTAGTCTTCTCATTACATTAATGTTTAATAATGCCAAACTAATTTAGAAGACTAAGTGCATTCTATATCCTTGTATGCTTTTTTTCAGAGATACTCTTTTTTTCGTTATTATGCGAAACATTAATTTATAAACACAGATTTTCATTATATAATTCCTTTTAAAGTTTGCACAGTGATATTTATTTATCAAGCCTGTTCCAGCAAGAAAGTACCGTTTAGCGATAAAGCGAGTAAACGATGCGTACGTCGAATGGAGATTCGTAGAAATCGGAGCCAAACGAAATCGGTGGGATCGGCAGGTGAGAGCTGTCCGTGTCGCCTCGAGCATCCAGCGCGATAAGTTAGTCGCTTCTTGGAAAATTTGAAACTAATACGTCATCACGAGCATGACCTCAATTATTAACTTAATTGTAAATCGTTATGCAAGACTCCCTTCCCCCCCCCCTCTCTCTCTCTCTCTCTCTCTCTCTGAGTGTGTCTCTCTCCCTTTACTAGTTTTCATAACACGCTCGCTGACATGAAACGCATGTAATTATTAACTGATTCCTTTGTGATTATGCATTGTTCACTCGTGCGTACTAAACGACAGATTATTTGTAGAAAGCCAGATTTAGATAACAAGTTTAAATAGCACCGACTGATTATAAGCTGCTTATACTAATCAGATTCATGATATACGCGTATCTATTGCGTGGAGTAATGATAAATAAGTTTTATTTATAAATGTTAGACATAATAATACAATGATTAAAACCTATGAAATAAAATAAAATATCGTAGTTAGAACGTTTAGAAACGTTTACGACTTATTTAAAAAGTATTCTCAAAAAGACAAAGTATATATTTTCAATCCAAATTTTCGATGCAAATATTAAATTTTCTAGAGTATTGCTTATTAATTTGCACATCTTAAATAACTCAAGAAATTAAATTAATAAATAAGTTGTTAAAAATATATTGTTAAACATTCTTTCGTTCTAATTTAGACTATCATTTGCAGCACCTCATTATTCTGTAATCTCTATTCTTAATCTTTACTTGAACGATCTGGTCTCTGTGCGTTTATCTATTACAAAATACATTTACAAAGTATATAGATTTCCACATCTTCGACATAGACACGCGTTTTCACTTACGGTCATCCATCAGTACCATCGCTAACAATACGTCACATTTATCTAATCAGTAGATACGTTATTTTTGTCAGAGCATCGTAGATTGCTTTGCAGTGACTCCTAATAAATCTACCGGAAAGAAAATTGCGTTAACATTTTTACGTCCGACAAACGTTTATCGCTCAGCGGTCGTTTCGGATGACTATATTTGGGGCAAAAATGTCTTTTGTTCAACCTTTTTTCGATTTGGTGCCTGAATCGACAGATAAATATTTTGAAATTAGAAGCTTCTTAGGAATTTTCCTAGCTAAAAATTGGACAAACTCAGGCTACATCGAATTTTTTTGAACTTTTCTTTTCCTTTATTTAAAAAAAAAACCGGAGCGGATCTTGATTGACGCAAATTGTTTAGCGATTGAAGTTTTTAGGGGCGCAACCCTAAGCTTCAGCATTATCGATCCAGCCTTGAACCGTGACACCTGCTCAAGAAACGCGTAATCGATGATTTGTGTGCATTAAAAGTCAATCATGTCTTCCGTTTGCGTGCTGTATATATATTACGCAGATATATTAATTACGTTTTGTCGCAAGTAACTTTTCGTGAGAAAATTTCACGTCACCAATCATATATAATATTTTAAAGATGTTTTAAAAATATATAACACGTTTTCACTAATACGTGAAAAATTAATCATAAGTTGCAAGAAGACTGTCAAAGATTTAAAGCACTCTATATAAAATTTAAAAACACATTTTAACGTAATAAATACTTTACGATGGGAAATATATTTATTTTTTCGTGCAAAAAATATATACTACAAAATAATATTTCGAAATAAAATTCTTTGTTCTGTATGCTATTATTTAAAAGAATTCTGTTACGAAGGAAAATAAAAAATATCGATGTATTTATCTCGATAAATGACATGCGTCATCCATGAACTAATTTCCCAATTTTTTCTGCCAGAGATTCGATTTTAGTGAAATTGATAGCACTCTCTTACCATGCAGTTCTCGTCCTTCATGAGCCAGTCCACGTTCGTGGTCGGTGGATACATGGAGAACATCGTGTAGCTGTGATCCTCAATGATATTGTCGCAATAGCCGGTACTAGGCACTCGTTGCATCATCTTGCGCTTCAGTTAACTTCACTTCAATGCTTTGAGCTTTCGAATTCGACGTGTTCGAGATTGGAGTATTCAAGTGGCCAAGAAAAAAAAGAGCTATCACTCGAGGAGTGCAAGACTATCTCGCCAGGAAAAAAACAAATCTTAATGTGATGAAGGATAATTCAACACTTTATCACAAAAAAGTACCAATATCAACGCGCTTCTTATCACTCATCCCGTACTACACGTGACTATGTGCATTTGTCGACTGAGCGCCCGCCAACGTGACCGAGTAACTATATAGAAAAGCCAGCCAACCGTCGCGTCGCCGCCGTCGCCGCTTCCCCCACCACGTCGCATACGGGCGCGCTCCCCGTGACGTCACCGCAGTGTTGATCGCTGATTCGCACGATAGCGACCGACCAATCGGTGCGCAGCCTCGCGCGTCGTTGCTCGTTCCGACGACAACTTCACAGAATTAGGGAACACACGAAGAACTAGATCCCCTTTTCCAGGTAGCGCGCTAACTTGCATAATCCGATAAATCGATCCGCCCGGTGAGGGAGATCCATGGGCGATCAAGGGGGATTTTCGTCAGCATGCCGGAAGCGTGCAAATTGCGATCCGCGATACATTCAGGATGTGCGCTGAAGTCAGCGAAATTGGTTGAATCGATGTTCGAGGGCAATGAAAAATTTTAAAGTCTCGACGTGATGCGAAATAAATGATCTGTTCTATGTTCCTGCACCAGACAGCATTAGAATTCTCTTTCTCGCTTTCGACAAATATCAAACATATGTATACTACTTATCTCACTTTCCAAAAGTGTACTAATTCAATCACAAAAAACAGATCCAAGCATTAGAGTTTAGAACCTCTTCTTGAAAAAAAAAATGTATATAAAGAACTAGGAAAATATTATTAATATACGTATACTATAGTTTTTCTCTAGTTTTTCATATATTTCGTTTATTTTCAGATAACGTTTCAAAATTTCTCTCTTCTAACGTCGAAACATTTAACTTTTTTTCCATATCGGAAACTGTCACTCGAGTGTTAATTATCCTCGCACGCGTTCGACAAACGTGCGCGATAATATACTACTAACGTCACACGAAATAACGTTATTTGAGTAGCAATGACTCACTGATGCTGATTGCAATTTTTTAAATAGACGTGCGAATGAATTATATAGCGAAACTATCTTCAACATAATGTCCTCTAATGTATATATATGTATACACACCATGGTTCCTCTTTCTCTCTTTTTCTCTCAATCTCTTTCTTTATCTCCCTCCCTCTCTCTCTCTCTCTCTCTCTCTCTCTCTCTCTCTCTCTCTCTCTCTCTCTCTCTCTCTATCTTCTTTGTTTTGTGCTGCGTTCGCGACTACATATAATACTTTCCGCGTGCAACGAACTCTCGCGAACGAAAAGGCGCACGTTTTCCATTGCGATTATAGATTAAATGCGATTTAATTTACAAGTTGTTTATACGCTATCGTGGAAATATTTGCTAAAAGAATTGTACACATCCGTTCTTAAAATTACAAGCCGCGGCAACAAAGAACGGCGGGGGCTAGAAATTATTTATCCCCCCCCCCCCCCCGCGGTAACATATCACTAAATTTGTTTGTGCAACATTCAAATACTCTTACACTGCGGGATAAATAAGAAACAGTATAATGTTTGCAGCACAGCGGGATACATTGGAAACAATCGTAACATTTCCACGTATTCTTCGAATTGTTATATATATTGGGTCATTTAAAAAGTATCCGCGGTTTTTTCATTCAAAAATTGAACAAAAAACCGCGGATACTTTTTAAATGACCTAATATATAATTTAATTATTTCCTTGATACGTACTCACACACAAATGTGAGATTACTGTACAGAATAACAAAATTATGTGTACGCATATTTTGTTTACGAAAAACTTTATTATCGTAATAATTATTATTTTTTTAATTTATCGTTCACAAACTATATTTCTACTTAAATATTTAATAAAACATGATAAAACGTGATAACTATATTGATAGCTATATTTCCTAAAAAGATTTAAAAAATTTATTCTTTATCAATTTGATGCAACTTGTATGTTTGAGAATATTTAATAATAAAAAAGTGTTAGCAAAGTCAATCCCAAACAGAACTAAGATTAATGAAATTGATTTAGATGTGACAAAATATTCAATTTTGAAAGAGTCTCGTTAAGCCAGAGTCTGAGCAATCTGTTGACTCTTGATTCTAAATAATATGACGTCTTAAATTTACACAAAATGTTTGATCAGTTTTCTACCTTATAAAATTTTGTTTATTTACTTTGATTACATGTTCAAAAACATGTAATATTATATCCGATAAGAAACAGAATATCCTTAAAAGCTGGTTCTAGCATCGAAATTACAATTTAATGGGAAAGCAAACATAACAATTAAATCGTTGAGATTAACTTCATATTCTCACAAGATCACAAGACAATTATACCTATAATAGCATACATATTATTATTATTATTGTTAATATTATTATTAATATTATTAAGTACATATATTATATATATATATATAATTATTATACATATATTATTACATATTTATTATTAAAATATACATAACATGGATTTACGTTCGTTTTGGAAGAAAAACTTTATTTTCAAGCGATTGACAGCCAAATATGTGTCTTAACGAGCATAACGGGGTAACGAGAAAATCGGCGGGTACCAGAGGATCTTTGTTCGCGCGACAAAGAGATATTTTAATGAGGAGGGAGGTTGCAGCTATCCGGCTGAGCTGTAATGCGCGCTGCAGGACGTTGTGTGCGCGGCATAACAAACGCCGAATTTCGTACGGAGGAAAAAAAGCGGAAGTTTTAATCGGCCTGTCACTCGGGAAAGTTTCTCTATACATTTTCAATATTCGAGAGGACACTAGAGAATAAATTAAAGATCGTGAATCACCCAGTTTCTTTGTACGACGTGCGTGCTTATACTTTAAGCGCGAGTCGTAAAGAAAAACACAGCTGAAGTTTATAACCGTGCGTGTTTATTGAACGTCATTCGCTTCATCATTTTTTTATTACTTTCTTTCAAGAGTGAAGAAGCAACAAGATCTTTTACGCAGATTTGCAAAATTTTATGAAATAATTACGCAATCATAAACGCGAGAATTAAAAAGAGAATTTTAATGGGTCTAACAGCCAGATGTATAATATTTTCGCTCCTGATCATTATAAGTAATATTTGCATTTTATCGGTCGTTTTCTCCATAGGAACCCTTTCATTATTAGAGGGAAAGATAATAAGGTGACAACAGCTGGCTCGGGAGTTCCTATCTGGTAGCATAAGCGTTACTGCGCAGCAATAGAATGTAATTCGTGTCGCGCGCGCCAAATGCGTGTGCGTGTGCGTGTAAGCGTGCGTGTAAGCGTGCGTGTAAGCGTGCGTGCATGCGTGCGTGCATGCACGCGTGTTTTTAAATGGTCGAGTCGTCACGAGACGGCGGCGCTTTATAAAACAGCTGTTGGAGGCGGCCGAAGTCACGCCGGGCGAAATGCTAGCTAGATCAATACAACCGCCAAGCTGCTTACATGCAGAGAATACATCGGGTGTCCTCGAATTACAATGAAACGTTGCACGTTATTCGTTGCGAATTTCAAGTTTTATCAGAGATATCAAGGGTGATTTATCGTAACTTTCACATCTTGTTCGTAACTTTCAAAATATAAAAATATCATTATAAAACCTCTCTTACTTAATCTCTCTACCGTCCTAATTGCTTCAAAAGAAGTTTTGCTAACATGTTCAAATTGTGGACGACAGATAATTATAGTATCATCTGTGTTTCTCATACTTGACAAAGTAACTTGACTCACAAAAACTCATTTTTGATGTGATTTATAACAGAACATTACACTGACAAAAATGTACTAAATTTTAATATTTGTTTGAATAATACTAATTAAATATTTAGTAAATGTAAACGTACATCTTTTATATGGTTCAAGAACCATTAATTTGATTTATCGTTTCTTTATTGAATAAATATTTATTTATTGTAGTAAATATTTTTAGTACTATTAAAAAAAAATTAAGATTTATCAGTAATAATATATTGGAATTAATATTGGAATTAAGATTTATCAGTAAATTGTTTTCAATGTACTTGAACTTAATGTAAAAGATCAAAAAGAGAAACTTAATGTCTAATTAAACAGTTCTTTGTGGTCATAGATTGATATATTGTAAAACACGATTAGTGCTTGGATATATATTTTCAGTCGTTTTTAAATTCTTGGAACTAACTGTATCAGTGTGCTCTTTTTTGTCTCAGTTTTGAGACATCCTATAGAAAGGAGAGACAGACGCACTGGCACTAAACCCTTGTCGATGCCATTGAGATATTGTCCGTCGCGACGAAGAGAATTTTCTACTTCCTGTCTGTATCTATAAATATACACGTCCATATCGACGTAACAAATTACGTATATTTACGAATAGACTGGACAATTGTTATTATTAAATAACATCGAGTGATAATGACGTGATTGACAACTCATTTAATAAATACTTTTATACAGAATGTAGAGTTTAGACATTTTCAGCATTGTAAATATTAAAAAATAAATTTAAAAAAAGAATAGTTATTTCCCATAAACTATAATAAATAATTTTGGATCTTAATTTTTTACACAAAGAGAATTTTTTTTAATTTACTTTGAAAATATGTATAGTTGTGGTACAATACAATATTTTAAAGATTTTTTACTATGCACTTCAGTAAAATTAATCAAACTTATATTTATATTTTATTATAATTTTATCAAGAGTTTTATTAATGAATGAGAGAAATTAACATAAAATTATAATATATAATTATATCTTCGAAATGCAATATTGTCCCAGAACTATCATATTTCCAGGGTAAATTCTAAGAAAAAATTCTCTTCATGTACCGAGTTAATTGTGCATTACGTTTTGTATTATAAAGAATTAAAAATCACATTTAGAATTTTTGACATAATAAATAATAACATGTATTTTTATTTGTCTAATATATAAAATATAATAACTTACAAAAATTATCATTAATAAAAGCTGAACAATTTTTAGCAAGTTAAGAACTAACATGAGACTAAAGCGCGAATACAGATGCAACAAAGTGTTTTGAATTTTAAACGGTTTTTTTAAAGTTTGATTCATTGTATACATACAAGATAGTAGATTATTCTTTTGAAAACCGATTTTAACTTCTATTATATGCAAAGTCCTCATCAATCTTATACCTAAAATAAATTGACAAATCTCTTCTTGAATTAAATTAAATTTTTAAATTTAATGTTAAAAAGAAATATATTTGTCATAATTAATAACCTATCTATCTAAACAAAATATCTAAACAAAAAATTGTCTTACATCTCATAAATGTTTTATAAGAGATATAAGACAATATGTCCAAAGTTTAATCCCAGTAACCTGAAGTGATTTTTACATCCCAAAAGCGAGGAAATCATGTTCAATCACACAAGTTCTTTATTAATCAAAAATCTATATCCCCCTCATTTTTTTTTAATATTATCTATATAAATCTATCTTACATAATCCTCCAATATTAATAAATTGTAGAATAATCAATAAATATACAATATGTAATGAATAATAGTGATTTAATTAGCGTAAAAATCACCCCAAGTGATCGTTTATGAAAAGAAACTGGCTATTCCCGGATTAAACAACTCGGTAAAGTTTTAAGGATTCGATTGTTCGCGCGTGCTTGGAGACCACAAAAAACAAACGCGTTCTGCGGTTTAAGATCGAAATCGCTCACTCATTCGTATAACAAGATTGATTGTCGAATCGCACCATGTCATTGGCGTGTCATTTATAAACCGCAGCTTGGTGATCTGTGAGATAGTACGAAGAAGAAAGAATTAACAATCACACGTTTTGAAGTTCGCGCGAAGCGAAGACTCATTCGTAAACGCAAACACTCGGCAATCTCGAGAGATCATTGATCTCTGCCGATCGGTGAATGGACGCAGTAGTAGGATGAAAGATAACGTTCGATTGGATAATTCCGTAGTAACTCAAAGGTTTACTGGCGGTACACGTGGTATGCACCTTAAAAGGACATCTATGCAGGACCGGAATGAAAGTTGCCTTTTATCTATGCGTGCAGGGGCGTCTAATTTATTTGCCGGTTCCACGCGTGAAGTAGAATAGGCTCTATCAGATTAAGTTCGAACAATATTTGTCCATTAACAAATATGTACTAACGTCAATTGTATTTTCAGTATTTCTTTTTCAAGATTTTTTCTTAAGAAAATTATTATACTTTTGAAAACCGAAGTCTGATGTTTGTTGCTTTATAAAAACTACACAAGCTTTGTAAGTGTAAATAATATAAGACTTGCGTAGCATGTTATCGCGCACTCATGACGCATAATTAGATACACATATATGATAACGCCGTTGATATTTTCGCGCGACTCATTCCCAGCGACCGAAAATGTGTTTTTCATTCGAACTCGAGCAGTTCGGTTTATAGCGATGACGGCACGCGCTTTGTAAATTTAGCAACGCTCTGTCTCTAATTCCCGGATAAAGGAGCTCTTCAACGAAGTAGCAGCTTGACAAGTGCATCGTGTCGAAAGATACTTTAACTGTTTGAACTCGATAAAATACAATATTAACAAACTCGGTATTATACATGAAATACGCAAACTAATGGAAAGTTATCCAAAGTTATCAAATTATATAAAGTATTAAAAAGCAATAAACAAATAAAAGTAATACAAATTTAAAGTAAATTTAAATAAAAGAAAATTATAAATTCTTACTAGATTAAATATTAGCATCAATAACATTTTCAGAACAATCAATTTTGTGAGTACTTAATAGTTTTTAAAACAATCGTACAGTTAATTTTTACAGTATCTTTTGTAATCGTTACATGTATATCGCAGAAGTGAATGGAATTCAGGTCACCAGCACAAAATCTTAATAATTAATCAATTACGTTTGTTATAATGTTTTCGTCATACATATAATAAATATTAATCACACATCCCATTCTTTACATACTCGTTTAATGCAAGTAACGTTTCAAGTAACGCTTAAAATCAATCATCAACAGAAGGGAGATGGGTATACACACTGTGCATATTTTACAATGTAAAACCACTAATGAGTCATCACGAGCAGCACTAAGAGACAAATACTGATAAGCAGCAGCACTTGTGCATTACCCCGGCTAAGAATTCAGGTTCCTGCAAAATAACATGCAATTCCCAGATACACGATTGACCAGATGTGCGTCATACAATAATAGTAAGACCGTAAGCCACGTAATTCTAATCGATTCTGCTAAACGTTTAAATAAAGAATAATAAAAACGTTACATCGCGGATGTATAATCGTTTATGTAATCGCCACATCAGCTCTTGCAAGTTTATAAAAATAAACATTTCTTTATGAATTAAGATAGGAACTGTTCAAATCGAAGAATTATGATTGCAAGAAGATTTTTTTATTGTTCCTTACACTTTAATAAGTTGAACCTCCTTTAATAAGCTGAATGAAATTTCTTCGAGAAAGTTTGAAGTTATATTTTTAACGATGAATTAATTAAAATCCGGCATACATTGTGAAATTAAGAATGATATCTCGAATGTCTTTTTACTGCGATAACTTGGATATCACTATACAAACAAGCGTAATTATTAACAAGTTTATGTAGCTATCTACATATGTTGATGGAATGTTTTCAGATATCGAATTGTTTTTTTACGTTTGTACGAGATAAGAAACCCTTACAATTTTCTTGAATACATTCCTCTGTATATAATTTTAAATATTCTTCCAAGTTCGTACGTGAAAAATTGGAAGAATACTTATATTATTATTATTATTATTATTATTCTATTAGGTGTTGGAATTAATTCGTAGCATTTTACAAGTGATGGGAAGTACTTTCATTAATGTATTTTTTAATGCTCATGTGAAATAAATACATTCTTTCATTAAAAACGCTACGAATTAATTCCAACACCTAATATTATTTTATACTTTATTTTTTCTTTTTAATAAGTATAATATATATTTTTATCAAATAGAAAAATAAAAGTACAAAATATCTTATATTTTTAATCTGTAAAATTAATTAAAATTGTATAGGTTTTATTTATGCGTTTCAAAAATGAAAATACAATCATTTCATACAAAGTGTGAATATTCTTTCTTAAATTCTTGTCTCATCAACGTAATTTTTTTTAGTTTTATATGTGATAAAAGGACAATTCTCCCAATAATATGTATCGTTGTACAAGTTACTGGAGTGAAAGAAAATAATGAACATCTCCCATCGAATCTAAAGGCCGGATCCACTACATGAACCAAGTCATGAGGCGCGTTCGCGCCATATACGACGCCTAAAGGCGGACAACCGCTTTAACGTTTAACGCATTATTGTCGCGAGTGCGTTACGTAACGCGTACACTTGCAACGAGTAGAGACGAGACGAGACTTCGATCGTCGGCGCGACGTAATCGCGACGCATCCTGCAAGGATACCGAGAATCTTCGGACAGCCGAGAAAGCGACGCGGGACATATTGCGGGAAAATTCCTGTCAGTACTTACGTTATTCGACAGCACGGCCGTGTTCGCGATGCTGGAGAGAAAATCATGGCTGACACGAGAGCTCTGCGAGGCCCCGCTGTCGCTGGACACGCTGGAGCTGTCGTAGAGCACGTCGGAGACGTCCAGCTTCATGTTGCCGTTCACCCTCGTGAATCCGCGTCGGAGCAGAGACCGAAGTCACCGAAGCGGAGTACGTCGCGTTCTAACCTCTCTCTCTCTCTCTCTCTCTCTCTCTCTCTTTCCCGAACGCTCCTTCGAAAGGAATGCAAGCGAGAGCGAGTGAGACGGTGATCGAAGATCACCGCGGATCTTAATGGACGTACGTAGAACTCAAAGGCGGCACGCACGAATCACAGGTCCCTTTGCTCGAAACTGTATGAAACTGCAACCGATGACTCATACCGTGGGGGAATACCTCGCACGCGCGTTCGGCAAACCGTTCGAACCCGCGGAGAGAGTCGAGGCCTCGCGAGCGTGGATGACGTCATAGGTTATTCCCAGCCGACCAATCGCCGTCGAGCTGCCGTTCGCCACGACAGTGCCGTACCGTCGCGTTCGATATGTGGTGTTATCGACGAAGCACGAGAATTTATCTATTACGCGGCATCTAGATGTTCGTAACCGGCTTGTAATTCGATATGTTTTTAATTACATCACATTTTTATTCTCCGATCTTTGACATTTGTCATAAAAATTGCGATTCTACAGAAACATGAAGATACTGATGTAATCAATTTGATTGATAAATTCATCTTATAAATGTCACAATTTAAATGAAATAAAAGATGAAATGATAATTATTAATTATAATAACAAAATATGGTTGCTAATCTTCTTTAAAAAGTATTTATTTATGTAGAATGCAAATAGTTAGCTAAAATAATTCTGTCTTTTTTATTTTAAAAAAAGTTATTATCTAATAAATGTTGAATATGAATTTCTGTTAAACTATATTTATGAATTGGCACGCGATAACTAGTTGTAAATATCTATAAGCGAAAATTGTGCGTCACTTCATATCAGTATAATGATGATCAAGCATTTTATATTCCCTCGAGGCAGGTTGAAATTCGAAGAATTTTTACATCTCGCATCATTACATTATCTTTGTGATCTTTCGTGGAGAGAGAGAGAGAGAGAGAGAGAGAGAGAGAGAGAGCCTATTAGAGACAATCTATAATTTGCGTCTGAATTTAGGACAAATTCCTCTTAAATTTATGCGCCGTGCAAAAAATACATTTAAAAAATAAAAAAATTATAAGTAAAATTCTGAGAAATCTGACGCAAATTATAGATTGTTTAAAGTACTTATATAAAATATATATATAAAGTGGCCAAAGTATAGATTTTATTCTCCATCATTCTCTGCATTTGTAATGCCCATTTTTACCAATATAAATTAACTTTAATTTCAGTTTAATTTACTCTTTACTCTTTTAAAATTTTTTAAAAAAGATAAATAAGTTAAACTGAGATTAAAAATTAATTACAATAAAGGACTCCCAAAATTCACAAACTAATAATAAAGAGCAAATGGATGCTAGAAATCAACACAGAATATTTCTCTTTTCTTTTGGTTATGGAAATCCGAATTTTGTTCTCCATGATCCACAATATGATACACAAGGAAACTAACTTTGTTATATAAGAGACGAACGTTTTGTAGATTTTTCTACCTGAATATATAAATTCATTATTGATGGTACTATGTAATACGCGGACATTATTTAACTTTTTTTCTACATATAATATACAATTTTATGATTAAGTGTTTGTTGAGAAAGACTCAAACTAGAGTCAAAACGTACATTTGTGAGAGAAAGATTTATACTGCATAATTGCCAAAATTTAAATTTTATTAGTGATAATACGCATTGTTTTCTGCGTTGACTTCAATTCGCGTTGACATCAATTGCTCTTTATTACCAAGATTAAAGTTAATCTACATTGATAGAAACGGACATAATTTGTTTTTTCGAAATTACAAACAAGTACATAAAAGTAAATGAGTTATGACAAAAAGTTACAGATAGGAAAGTCAAAGTTTTTTTAGCGATATCTTTTATTTTATTTTAACTGCGCATAAGAATGCTTAGCTTTATAGTAACTTTATCAGATATGTATGAGATAATCTCAATAATTTTGTAAAGGACACATTAAGAGTGCGTATATGTGAGTTTACACTACAATTGTTGTTCTCACGAGCCAACAATTGCGCCGTCGTTTTTTTTTTCGCAAATCAGCATCCCGTATGAAAGTCTTCAAAATAAATATCACCACATTTGTACCATGTTTTTTAATTGGAGGTATCGACACGTTTCGAAATAGATTGGCTTATGCGACACGTAATATCTCTACACGTAATATCTCTTATTGTTGCGATTAGATTCATTATATTCAATAAATTAATAATTAGGAATGACGACTCGCTTATTTCGATTTATTATCGTGACACGATACAGTTATAATATTATTATGTAATCATTCGTGTTATTCTGAATTATAGGATAAGGTAGTACAATTTTTCGAACATATAATTCTGAGTGAAAGATTTGAATCTAATTTTCAAAGTTCAAGGTTTATTTTTTCTATTTGGTATCTCTCCTTCAGTATCTTTCACACAATGGGATAGTTATCAAACTTATTTGTGTGGACCTTGAAAATTGGCTTCAAATTTTATTTTGTTCAGAATTGTACCATCTTACCCTAAGAAAAACAAGAAAGTCAAAATAATATCAATTTGATGTCATATTGACCGAATTTATGTCATTTTTTTCATGGTTCGATTTAATATGACATTATTATTGACTTTCTTATTGTCTTTGAGGTAAGATGATGTAATTTTGAACATGGTACAATATTCTAAACAAAATAAAATTTGAACTTTCACGTTCTGTCACGATTGAAAAAAAAACAGTTTAATACGCTTGGCTGAAAGTGACGGACGCTGCTTCGACCTCGAATCTCGAGTGGATTGTGAGGTGACACGCGAATTTCCCACTAACGGTACCGCTACAGCGAATGACGAAAATCTCGAGCGAGAGATTCCGAGAGTGGCGAGACGCTTCCGAGAATCGCAGATGAGTCATGCACAGGTCGCGTGGGCGCGGGCGGCGCGAATGGGGTAGCCGGAACATATCGAACAAGATGCGTGACTCATCGATCTGATATGTCAAATATTCACGCTCGTAACCTGCCTCCTAGACCAAGGGTGGCCAACCTGTTCTTGCGAACGATTTTTTGCCCTGGAAGACAAAAAATACCTTCAACTTGTTCCGAAATAATCGGCAGATAAATGATAATAAGAAGACGGTTGATAGATGCGAATACAAAATGCATTAAGATACAATAAATATCAAGGATACATACAATTTGTATAAAGAATTTTTTAAAATTGTTTATACTTTGTTTATTCGTTTCGGGAAATATTATTTAATTTATGTTTTAAAATTGATAAATAAGAGATAAAATTGATAAAAGAATTTCGCAAAAATAATCGTATTTATGATCTTAGAAGCTAAATTTCTCGACTGTACAAATACTCTTTATTGCAAATAATACAATTTTTTATTTCTGCTTATTATTGGAATATATTTTAATTATTGTATCTTTTGTACAATGATAAAATCATTTTGAAAAATATATAAAATTATACTTACACTCTATTAATAAATTGTTAATAATTATTTATTTTTTACAAATAAAACTTTTTTAATAAAAATATTTTCTGAATACTTTTTACTATAAACATATGGAATATGAGTTATGTACAAAGAAAAATGAAAGAAAAATTTTTTGTATACCAGATATTTTAGCTCATGTGTATCTATAGTCTTTACAAAAGACTTGAAATTGGAAGTTTATAAGTACTTTCCGTATAAAAATTAATACATATTACATACATATGAAATAATTTACACACAATGAAATCAACTTACATTTTTAAAATTTTTATTTTAATTCTTTTTTAAAAATATATCTATTTCGTATTGAAATAATTTTTTATACAAATTACCGCCAAACTTTATATTCCTTTCACAAATATAAATAAATCTGTATTTTCTTTAAAATTTTTTTATTATATTTTAGAAAATGTATAATATATCCTTAAAATTTTAGTTTCTCTCGATCTTTATACAATCATAAATAACAGCGATAAAATCATTTTTTTCATCAAAGTTTTCTACAAAACACGAAAAGACGTTTGAAATCGAAAATACTTAGGTTTAATATTTTAATTTAATCTCTTATCGCTTCAATCATCCAATCTGACGAGTGCACTGAATTATTTTTTTGAGATTGCAATTTTATAATCAGCGGAAAAATCCATCCACCTGCCGTTGTTTGCCGCTTATACTTAGCGACTATGTATGTATATATGTCGCTACGATAATTCAAGCATGCAATAAATAGCCGTGTAATAGCCGTGCGAGCGTAATCATGAGCCTCCTACTAAAGTGCTCATTTCTCGGAGCTTTTAACCACAGATGTCACCTGGAAGCATTAAGATAGAAGAAATGATAAGGTCGAGGAAAACATCTGTCGTAGGTTGCCAATCTATTCAAGATCTCGCGTAATTCTGGAGAGTCCACCTAACGTGAGGACTTTTAAAATAGCTCTACCTTTACCATAAAAGAATAGAACTTATTTTATTAATACGTTCTTCTTTATGACAAACTTTTGCTTAGCTTAATAAAAAAAATCTGATATATAATATAATACACTCATCAGTCGTTACATCATTCTCATAATACGTATTTAGTATTTCTCATAAATCGAGAAAGAGAGAGAAAAATTAAACGCGGGTTTCAAATTATTGCCTCGTAAGAGACACAATTCTATAATGCTTCTTTCTGTTTCATCTTAATACGCCAAACACGTGTTCGACGGATAAACTCGCGTGACCAGTTCTATCTAAAAATAAAGACTACCTAAGCAAGTGCGGCAGCATTATACGACAAAGATACGTCTCATTACGGGCATGCGATAAAGCTTCATGAGGCTCTGACATTCACCCGCTTAGCTTCGTACCGTGATGAAATTCGAATAGACAGGCAGCCGTCATCCTTGAGCTAGCTTCTGCTTGCAGCCAAGGACCCGTTGACTTAGCTGCCTGTTGTACATCTGAAATGATTAGAAAAATGGCGACGCTACGGAATGTCATTGTCGTCCGGCATATACGTACATACGTCGGAGTAATGCGTTGCAATCGTTCGAATACACGCGAAACTTCAGCCGCAAAAATAGAGAGCGCGAATGCACCACTTGCGAAATGTATGAATTTCAGTGGGAAATTCTTGGTGTAATCGAGAGCCCGTTACGCACACCTGAGCACTCGCACGTGTTATCGCGATCGTATTTAAGCTAGTTAGAGCACCCGTTCTACCTCTAAACCTCTTGTTTTCCTTAATTGAAATTTTATATATGATATACGTATGTACATATATTATTCGTTCTTTAAATATGATTTCTGAATTATTACTGCTAGTAGCAGTAAAAAGTTTTAGAAATTAATGTTTTTGTATATAAATTTACTTAATTAACACTTGATAGATTTTAAATAAGGCAGGATTATTATCTACTCGCAATTTTGTAAAAAATTTTAAAAATTAGTATGTTTACATATAAATTTATTTGATTGATTTTAAATCAGGTAGAATTATTACTCGTAGATTTATAAACAATCTTAGATATTATAATAAGCACGGCACAAGCTTAGTGAGAAATAATTTAATTTTATAAAATCAAATGTCAATCAAGTTATCGATCATTGTTCTATAACGGATTGAAAAATTATCCATTATGTTGACGAACGTAAATATTTCTATTCTGTTGCAAGAGACTCTCCCTATATATCTTTGTCGTGAATATTAATGACGTGTGATTGTTTATCATACTCTTCAGAGACAAAGATTTCGATCCAGTAATTAAGACTGCTATCTATGTTCTCGTCGATTGGTTGCGATCCAGATACAAAGAACTCTGCATGGAAATATTTTTTTGCGACCTCAATGTCTGTGGCATAACGCACACAAACTCCCGACATTATCTTATCGGCATGATTTGGATAAAGAAATTTCTGCCATTCCAACTGCATCTAATAATAACGAAACAGCGCAGTACACGACGAAATGAAATATAAATTATAACTCTATATCTTTTCTCTTAATTATTACATTCTACGATGTAAATTGGATTTATGATTATAAAAAAGAGTCTATTTTAATTGGTTCTCTAATTTTAATTTATTATCCGTGTGTGTGTATATATATATATGTATATATATATATATACATACACATAAATTTACTTAATCATCACGTAATCCATTTCGATCTAAATTTTGTAGAATAGCGATTTAATTAAATAGAGAAGTATTGTTTCGATGAAAAATGTAAATAATTAGTGCACTGGCGTGTGTCGACGCTTGCGCGATAAAAATTGCTAGTTCTTTGTCTCGCAAAGTCATCGTGCGAGCTCATCTCATGCTGCGCACGATCGTGTCTTGCGTCGTTGTTGGAACTCGTTATTTTTTTCCACTGTTTACGTCGATTAAATCACGTGTTCGCTGATTTTGCAATATTTTCTCGGACAAAGTGTGACAAAGAAGGAATCAGGGCGAAGCTGAACTCTCGAACGGACTCTGCACTCGCAGCTGTAAGAGTGAGTGTCCAGCCGCGATTTATATACACGGAAATTATTTACACAAAATGACTCAACCAACACTCCTTGCAGTCCTTGCCTCCGAAAACACGCACATGCGTGTTCGGTTCATCGTATGGCGAATGGACCAGACAAGACGGATCCGATTATACATATTTTTTTTTACTCGATATAATCGCACAGTCTGCCGACAAATAGATTAATCGCGTCTGACTTTCTGCTAATCAATTTACAAGTAACTCAATTATCATTAATTATTTCTGCAATTTTTTTTTTAAGAAGATAATAATCCCATTAATTTTCTGAAAAATTTAAAAATATAAAAAAATAATAATATAATCTCAAAAAGATATTATAATAATTCACGAATTTCATCATATAGTGTTATATAACAAAAAATTTGAAAAGCAATAATATACAAATTTATATATAATAAATTCTGAAACTTTTTTCATTGTCATATAAAATTATTTATATAAATATTTTTCATTATCATATAAAATTATTATTTAAATATTTTATTATATAAAATATTTTTTAAAGATATTAATTATATCTAAAGATATTCAAGATCTATAAAGATCTAGGAAGTTACTTTATTGTTATTCATAAAAAAATTAAAAATGTAAATAATCACGCTAAATTATGCACTAAAATTAAATAATTAAAATTTAAAAAACAAATAAGGCGCAATAAGGCGCAATATGAACTAAAAATTATAAAGAATATCACACATATAATACAATATTAATGACCACAAACAGTTAACGAGAAAAACTAGAATCCCATTTCAAATTCTACAAAATTTACGCATCTACGTAACAATGCTGATGAGCCAACACGTAGTTTAATGCGTTCATCATATATGCTTTATTAACGAACCGTGACAAAGTCGTTGCTTCTCGTAGACGAGAATATTAAATTATTGTCGGAAAGTATTTTACATACAATGGGCTCGTTGTTGTATTAGGCACTGGGCCGCACAAAGACTCACGCGCGGTCTCATTGTTTTCTCAGCTTCGCCTCTTCTGCATAATGAAACGAGCCGACAAAATTTTGGACGTGTCGTCTTAAATTTATTAATTCTTCAGTGGAATATGTCTCTGGCGTTTGTTTGGAGGCGTGTAATTTATAAATGTTGTCATATGCACGCACAGAAGTATATTTAATAATAGAATCAAAATAATTAGAAATAAGATTTATAAAAAATTCATTAAAATTAACCAAATTTTTTTGTTCACTTTAATTGAGTATTTCTACTTCGAAATTACTTTGATATTAAGTTAATCGCGAACCTTGAAAAATTGCATTCCTTGCATTCACTTTCGAAGGAAGCATTTTCCCAGGCAAAACAATGTCTTTGTTCCCTTTTTTTCCGTCAACCACTCGGTAGTTTCATTGTCTCTCTCCTACAACCTTGGCGACGGTTACAAACCGGAACATTATCGAGATTTGTTTTTCATTTACCACAGTTTGTATGGCAGCAAAAAAGTTTGATCATTGAAAGACATAGTTGCGAGGCATATATGGAAAGACACAGCTGTGTTTAGTCGTATGTATTGGTAAAACGGACTAATGGCTTCCATGAAAGTAATATAAAATTGAGAGTATATACGTTTTAATCTTTTCATGTATCCCTGTATTATAAAAGAATAACTAAAAACTCTACTAAGAATGGGTTTAAGTGCCAAAATACTGCAAAATTTTACACTGCTGATCCGAAATTATACGTGTGATTCAGTTTTCATCAATAACTTGGATTAATCAAATTACAGATATACGTATGTATACATTTTTTTATTTACTGTAAGTTTAAAAATTGATTACTACTCAAATAATACACACTATACAAATTTCAAAGCGTTCAAACGTATATTTCTTGTTACTCTGTATAATTTATTATTACTTATTTTAAATATCTTTTTGTTTAAGTTTGAACCATTAACTATGAATAAATTGGAGACATTAGAGTCATAAATTACTCACGTAATTATCGAATATGAGTAAGATTTGTTGGAACGGTATTGACGACTAGTAAGATAAGACACGATCTATTACATCACGTTCTTTTGTTTTTGTCAAACTATCGACAGATAGGCAGATAAGCACATCGTTTTAAACGCGATTCGTTTTAAACGCGAGTGTGTCTGATAACGGAAAAATCCATAATGCGAAGGTAACTCGATATATTTTTATACATAAAACATTAACTGAGCCTAGCTGATTAATTCTATTCTTTGTAAATTTAAAAATTTTAATACTATACACCATGGTCAATTTAATTGTCATTATGTCTTTTCATGACAACTATAAATTGATAAAATTTTATTTTTTATCAATTTTTTATTTTATAGAAAAAAATCGATTTGAGAGTATCGGTAGTCATAATATTCAGGAATAGAGTCTCGGGCCAATTGGGACAATTTAATTAACGTTTATATGCCTACAAAAAGTCCTTTCTAATTTCGCTAATATTCAATCTCCAAAATATTACACTCAGAGAAAAATAGTGAAGATAATAACTGCAAAAATGAGAACTATATAAATTATAATATGTAGAGAATTAATATACATAATTGAATAATCTAATGTACTAGGTGTTGCATCAATATGCCAGGTTGTCTTCTCTATCAGACGCATGTGATCAATTGATTACTTTATAAAATTGATTAATCGATTACATTTAATAAATGTATCTCCTGCTAGATAAGATAGCCTGACATATTGACCAATATGTTAATGTAACATTTTGTATAATATTTAAATAAATTATTTTATATTTGCAACTATATGAAATTATACAAAAATACAGTAAAATTCCGTTATATGAACATGTCGAGGAACAAATAGTTACGATAACCAAACAGTTCGAATAATAGAAGTTCACTAACTCTTCTCTTTATCAGTACTTATTAATTCTAATAATAGAAGCTAACATTCAGGAAACTTAGATCGAGCACCTTGAGCTCATATTATCCGAACTATAGTGCCGTAGTTTAGATAATAAGAGCTCCGCAGCTGTTCGGATTAGAACTGAGCATGAACTTTGTGTTCGTATAGGTAAAATAAAAAAATGGAGTGCAGATA
Organism: Acromyrmex echinatior; assembly: GCF_000204515.1. The sequence goes on along the minus strand of NW_011626731.1, from coordinate 1,000,793 downwards.
TATTTTGCATATAAAACTTGTAGAATTGTCATCTTTATAATTGTTATCACTGTATCGTCTTCTCTGAATGTAGGCAAAATTATATCTATACCTAATTACTTTATTATTAATTAATTAATTAATTTTTTATTATTAAATTATTTATTTAATATTTAAAATTAGATCCTGTATTTGCTAATATCATAATTTGCTGTACATGAAAATCAGAATAATTTTTAAAAATATATTTGAGAAATTTTTAAAACATTATTACTATTATTAGTAAAATAAAAAAACTTAATATCTAAAAAGTTAATTTTATAATATAGAATAATAAAAAAGAAATATGTAAAGATAAATCATACAGAATTAACATGGCAATAAAGAGAATTCTTTTTAGAAATTTATAAATTTATAAGGAAATATTTGAAGTTTATGAAATGTTTGATTTACTGTGAATCGATAAGTAGAATATTTAAAATGAGATTTGCACGTGGAATTGTTACCAACTGCAGATACTCTTACAATATTATCGATTTTATACCCGACGTTGAATACAGCAAAATTAACTTTACTCTTTATGATAATTTTATATTAATATTTTATCTTTTTAAAACTTCTAACCTCAACTTTGAAAGTCTTTTTACATAAGATTATTTAATTATAAACACGTCATATTCGTAACTCGAGTTACTCACAACTAATAACATAATGAGAAAGAAGAGCGAAAAAAGCGCTACTCTCGCGAGAGTAGGCATTATTGTTCTAATTGCTCAGTACTGTTCTTCATAATTCTATGTATTGACTTGATGTATATCAGCATTCGAATCTTTTTTTTTTTATTTCCATTAAGAAAAAGAAAGGTAATTCAAGTAGGGCAACAGATCACAAAAATGTCAAAATGAATCATGACTATAATTAAAAAAATAACTTTTAATAATTAACTTTTAATAATTAACCATTTAATTAAAATCATTTTTATATTTTGATGTCATGAAGACTTTGTATTCTGCTTGTATTTAATCGAGTACTATCGTAGGTATCAAAGAAATTGAATCAATCGATATCTGTCTCTCCATTGATACACCCATGATTGTATTATGATATGACACAGATTGTATACTGGTCCATTTTTAAGATAAAAATCTCTTTGTATTCAAGTTTCAATTTGAAGTTATCGAAAAATCACGAATAAATATGTATAGTATAATGCCGAGAAAAATGTCATACAATCCATGTGTTTCGCATGAATACGATACACGATATTGCAAAAAATGCAGCAATTTCATCAAATAAACGACGCATAAGTATGATGGTATCACCAAGGCCTGGTCTTTTTCCACATCAAATTCTGAACTGGTGTACACTGATGCAGCAAGTTAGAGTGAGACAGATAAGGTCTGTATCACTCTAATATATTGCACTAGTTCAGAATTCTTCGAAAAAGAAACAATTCGGCAGCGTAAACGCACGATAAGTAGTTGCGTCGAGTGGATTTCGTGCAATAGTAGTTTAACATATAATGAATTTTTCATCGACAATTTGATTGAAAATGCGCGGTAATCAAAGATAATCGCGATCAACTACTAACAAAAAATATCCGCCACTATGTAAACAATAAGATTTGAAGACAATACTTATAATTAACAACTGATATCAGTTATTGATTGATATCAATCGTCATTTATTCACGACCGCAATATCTAATATCATCTGATTGTTCATGCCTCTTTTTAATTTTCTTTTTCATCTTTTTACATCGCATCAGAGAGAAACCTGAGAGAGGCTATGCCGGCCTTTTTCTTGTTACAATCGAAATTGCCCATACATCAATTTTCATTTTGGAAACTACGTGACTACAAACATTTTCTGACACTATCGATAAAATCGTATTATCGAAAGTAGATGTAGTTCGGCTCTGTACTAAATCCTCAAGACAGAAGCGTGTTGACTATAATTACTAGTATGTGTCAAAATCTCTATAATTACTAACAATTATAGAGACTTTTAATAAATTCAATCTCTTCTAAACATATATTGTTCATTTAAGGTATAATTTAGCAAAAACGAGGCCCTCCATCACCTCTGCCAATTTTATCAGCGATCCTCTTTTCTTTGTAAGTATACTCACTCATAAAAAACAAACGAGTTACTAATAAATTTAGTAGTCCATTTTTGCAAGTGTATCTTTAATTTATTTTTTTATTTTTATGTTTAATTATTTTATTGTATTTCGCTAAAATTGCAATAACTTTTTAAATATTATTCTTTGTATAATATTATCTAATTTAAATAAAAGGATAGTTACTTAAAAATTATTTTAATATTTTATACAAATTTATTTTTACTAAGATCTTTAAAAGATATACTTATTTTAGAGAATATATATAATAACTTTAAAAAATACATAATTATTTTATAGAATTATTTTATATAATTATTTTATATAATTATTTTATAGAATCATTTATATAATTATTTTATAGAATATGTAATTATTCAAATCATTTTATTTAACAATGATTTAAAAATAATCATTTTTAAATCATTGTCAAATAAAATGATTTAAAAACAAACAAAAAAGGTAAATTTTACATAAGAAAAAAATATTTACCTCAAGATTGCTCCGCCGATGCCTGGTGCCTCTCCCAGATCTCCTCCTTCTCTAAGAATAAGGTTGACATCCTCTCGCACAGGACACTCGCACAAAACACTCGCGAATAATATTACAATAACCCTATAATCGCGCGCGAACTATAACTTAAGTCCGATAACTTAAACGGCACTCCCGATGCAAACGCGCGACGCGACGAACTGGCTGCAGTTCGTTCATTTTCAAGTAAATCGGCGACGAGGGTACGTTAGCTTCCGCGTTGGATTTTTACACGAAAAGAACGATTTTACTCAATATCTAAAAATTTATCTAGATATATACATTCAGATATATCCGAAAATTTTTAGATACTTGAGAAAAATCATTCTTTTCGTGTAAATATCCTCTGGGTACTGAGCTCCTTCTCCACGTCAAGGTACCCGTGAGAGGGAAAATAATCTGAAAAATATAATATGTAGCTATTATATATACTACGCAATTATTATGCAATCGATTAACTTTTAGAAACGAATATCAAACACACGTCTGCAATTCGTTATCATTGCGAAATAAATTCAGAGCAGAAAGGTTGAATTTTTTATTTATAGATGATGTCTGTAAAATATGATTAGAGTCAATAAAGTGAACTATAAAAAAAGAAAAATGTTTCTTTTATTATGTCGATAATAATAGTTTCAAAGAGTTATTTTTAATTTTTAAATCGTATGACAGAAGGTGCACAAAAACAAAAAAAAATAATTAAATTATTAAACTATATTAATTCTGAAAACAGGACGTTACATGAGAGTATTATTCATATTAATGTTGTTTTTTTATGACGTTCTTTTTTTGTATGTGATACTGTTTGTACAGACAAATAACCGTATTGCGTGCCGCTCCTCTTCACATTTCTTTTTGAAACATATAATAATCTCAAAAAATGTTGAATATACGAAATGTTGTATTTTATGAATATTCACATAATACTATCGCTAGTATGAATAATTATTCATAAAGTATAATACAACGTTTCATATTGTATTAGACATTCTTCGCGAAAAAGATTTCAAAAAGTAATGTGAAAAGAAGCCGCGACACAGCTACGTTGTTTGTACGAGCTTCGGTAAGGGAATAATAACTGCGCGATAACTAGGCGTAAACATGACGCGCCGCTCCGTGCCACCCCGTACTATCCCCCACCGAAGGTCACGCGCCAACCGTCTAACGTCGAAATACTAACGTTAACGGCTATTACAAAATCAGTAAAATAATCTATTCATTACGTTTTAATATTCTTCGATGAATATTACACGATGTTTTATTATACGATTTACGTTTTATTTTTTGAATTCATTACGCACACAACTCTATATCTTAGGCCGGTATTCACAGTCAGAGTATTCATATTCAAGACCGTCTTAAGTATAATTTTAAGAAGTCACGAATCAGAGGGCCGTATTAATGTCTTAAGACATTACTTAAGACAGTTTCGAAATAAGAACGGACTGTGAATATCGTCCTTGGATATCTAATTTATATATCTGTAAATGTAATACGAATTATATTTATAACATTATTATATTTAGTCTTGTTTCATAATTTAAAAAATGTTTGCGTTTATCTTTACTTAAAGAATGTATATTATTAATCTTTATTTGAACATAAATTATCAAAGAGAATAATAAAGATTGAGATATAATTCTGAGTACACACCTTAGTTTCGAGCAATATTACTATTTGAGCATCCTTATGTAATTAATCACCCCCCCCCCCCCCCCCCCCGAGCTTTTCGCCAGATGTTGTTTAGATTACACCCAACTATCGCGTATGAAAAATATTCAACGATTTATTCAATTATATTTTTTATATTTTACACGATTTTGACGAACGGATATCGCCGTACATTTCGCGTTTTGCTTTGTGGCATCTCGGGCACAATCCTATATTACTTGTATGGTTCTCTTAAACGAATTAATAATTATTTGCATGAGATATTTTTGATATTTTCAATATTCTCAATTTTCATAATTCTTTTTAATGATCCATACTTCAATAAAGATTGATAAAATATTCTATATATGTTCTTTATATAAAGATAAATGCAAATTTTCTTAATATCGTGAAACAATTTGTGCCGAATACAGCTTTAGCTAAGAGTACTCTTGTTAATCATTATTTAATTTTTCAGTTAATAAGTTAATTTATGACACTACTACTACTGCAAATTATCCGTGTTTCGGAAATTCTTTCTTAAACTTACGTATAACGCCGATCATTGCTCAATAAAATAACATACGAAATATTTGAAATAAAAAATAGAAAATAATAAAAAATATAAAAAATATAAAATGAGTACCAGAAACTTATTTAAAATATAAAATCGTAGGAATCTGTAAAAAGAACTGATACAAAAAACTTGTTTAAAACTTGGTTAAAATAAAAGAAACTATACCTATACTATAAAATAGTTTTCGGAAACTTATATAAAATATTAAATAAGAAATAAATCAGAAGTGTAATTATTTAAAATAATGAATTAATACTAAATAACGCTTTTAATTTCTATATTTAAATTACATACTTTAATTTTCGTCGCTTTTGCAAATAAATAAAAATTATTAAACAGTTCTTACGTACATTTTCACATCTTTAGAAAGTATTTGTAAAGTTGTATATTTATAACAAATTGTATATAAATTGTTATAACTAAATATATTAGGTGTTGGAATTAATTCGTAGCGTTTTACAAGTGATGGGAAGTACTTTCATTAATGTATTTTTTAATGCTCATGTGAAATAAATAACATTCTTTCATTAAAAAACGCTACGAATTAATTCCAACACCTAATAGTTATCAAAATGAGAAAACTCTATTTTTTTACACAAAAATGTAAAACTCTGAAGTAAAATATTTAAAGGATAAATATGTTTCAGTATCTTAAAATTGACATTCAAAAAAAAACTACAAAAGAAAAAAGTTTTTTGTATCTGTTTTTTTTACAGATTCCTACGATTTTATATTTTAAATAAGTTTCTGAAACTTATTTTCTATTTTTTATTTTAAATAATTCGTATGTTATTTTATCGAGCCATGATCGGTGTTATAGTAGTGTCATAAATTAATTTATTAACTGAAAAATTAAATAATGATTAACAAGAGTACTCTTAGCTAAAGCTGTATTCGGCACAAATTGTTTCACGATATTAAGAAAATTTGCATTTATCTTTATATAAAGAACATATATAGAATATTTTATCAATCTTTATTGAAGTATGGATCATTAAAAAGAATTATGAAAATTGAGAATATTGAAAATATCAAAAATATCTCATGCAAATAATTATTAATTCGTTTAAGAGAACCATACAAGTAATATAGGATTGTGCCCGAGATGCCACAAAGCAAAACGCGAAATGTACGGCGATATCCGTTCGTCAAAATCGTGTAAAATATAAAAAATATAATTGAATAAATCGTTGAATATTTTTCATACGCGATAGTTGGGTGTAATCTAAACAACATCTGGCGAAAAGCTCGGGGGGGGGGGGGGGGGGGGTG